>JAOTRI020137511.1:0-10957 GCA_028564885.2 Zoanthus sanctaehelenae
TTAAATGTGTCAATGTTTTATGGCATAATTTGGCTTTTGTATTTTAAAACTTAGCATAAAAATTTTGCAACAACTTGCTGACGCTACGAACGGCAAGATTTCGGCTACCAAACTCGTTATTTCTTTCACGTGAAACCTCGGGTGAAATTTTTTACTTTTAAACTATTATTCCAGCCTCAACAGGTCACAATGCAATTTGTAATTCAAAGAGATTTCGTCTAAAACAATTTTTAACTTTACCCGAACATTTTTCAGTCACTTCGACAACTTCGCAGTTGAAATGACGCTTTGATTTCGAAAACAATGAACAGTACGTCACGTGCGCTGGTTGCGCTGGCAACCGTTTTTATGCATTAATTTGCGAGGTATTTAATATTCAAAACACAATGACACACTTTGTCCGCCGTGAAGTCGTCATGTAATTTTTAAAAAGGACTCTGAAATACACAAATTGCATCTTCACTTATAGTAACTGTGTAACATGACTCTCTTCTTTTCAGACACCAAACATGCATAATTATGTTTGCTTTTAAAATTCTGAAAAGTGCATATCATTGTATGAGACAGCTCTGTCTGATTTAAACGGAAACGAATAATCTCAGTTTGTTCTACAAATTATATAAAGTTAAGTATAAAATATGTTTTGAAGGCAAACGGGCAACTCCCACATGCCCATTAATAACCCATCGATTGGTTTTTAGCAGTGATCACACCTCATCATTCATCATCTAACATAGTAAAGGCAATTCCAAAAGCCACAATGACAGATTAGTTAAATAAAGGGATATACTTATTACAGGTTAGATTCACCTTTCCAAAGTCAAATTCTCTCGGAACATCTACGTAAGAAGTTTCGGTCCAATGTTTTTCCATTGATTCTGCTTTGCACATACAGATTTCAATGTCAAGAACCCTATTTACAGCCTCCCATGCAGTCATCTTATCCTCCTGTGCGTCGTCCGTACAAAATCCTTCCCAGCGTGGAAACATGGCAAGTGTTGCAATTTCTCTGCTACGGACAGCATTCATGGGTTTTGTCAAAACTGGGATGTTGTTGCGCATGGACTCTGACCATGTTGGCTTGGGAAATATGGCAGCATCATATTGGTGCCACGTTGCTAAATAGCAAAAAACGACATTGAATGCAAGCTATAGCGCACCAGGTCTGTATCATTTCAAAAAACGTACTTACTAATAAATCAAAACTGACAACACCTAGCCATAATTCAAATTTTGTTGTTGGTACAATTTTAACTCGATACATGTCATCGATCAAGAAAATAGGATTTCAAACATTGCCCGTATATATTTATACAACCTAGTAGACCTGCATGTATATCTGTCTTTGAAACTTTGAACTCTCCTTTGATCTCTAACTAAAAAGGTCACAAAAGATTTCAAACTAAGAAGTTCTAACACTTTATACAAATGAGAAAGTCCCTGCTATATCTCACTGCTACTAAAAAAGGGTATCCGTAAGTCAACAAGAAAAGCAAGTAATCCGGCACATATAAAAAATTAAATTGTCCTTCCTTAACACAATTTATCGTAAAAATGCAGTAAGGGTTTAACAAATTTTTATACATTTGGTAAAGCTATTCTTGCGACCCTATTTATCTTAAAACTTATCTCAACTTGCAAGAATTGCAAATGAAATAATAAGAACTTGATACAGCCGGTATGTTGTGAAAACAAATTGTAGGCCTTCTATATCTAGGATACGTAGTCAAAGAAAAGAAAACGGGAAGTTGACCTATCACACTAAGGTGTTAACCACTGCAGGAACTTGAGCTTAGGGTTCATTAACCATGCATGTTGATAAAGTGCAACATTTTTCGAAACGACAATGAGGACTAAAACTTTTTCAGTCTTCAAAAGAAAGACGTATCTTATTACTTTGTACAAAGTAACACAATGAATAACCATCGCGCATTTTTCTGCGCATTTTAAGCTGCTTATAATAACCGTTGGCAATATCGTTATGCAACTGACGGTGGCATTATACTAACTGCTAATATTGTGGAAATTATAACCCCGACAATCATATTATTAAAGCTTTACATTACTGTACCAACAAGTTTCATTACCCTGTATTGTGTTAGATTACATAATTGAACTGACCTCCGGAACGGTCCCTCGGTATCTTGAGGCATCGGTTTCTGTATGGGCCAAATCCAAGCAAATGTTCCCATACATACGGCTTTTTTTCCTTCTTTCCTTTTAATACAATGTATTTGTATGGTGTCTTGTTGCGTAGGACATCTACAGGAGCGCTAAGCATCCCTTCAAGAAGTTCAAAGTTATCCTCCAATTTTCTGAGTGCATGAATAAATATAATAAATTTTACTCCACTGGTGAAGCTGTCTAACAACAGAATACAGCATTTCTTTAACATTCGCGCCTTTTACCACTAAGAAGCCAACTTTGAACTCTGGGCTTCGTATGTCCACCAAGATCCTTTGATTCAAGCTAACTCTGGGTTTCTTTAAATCATTCAAAAACTTCTTTTTGCGCTATGCCCTTTGAGCGCTTTTAAAATTTATTAATTACTTTATATATTAGTATAAAACACTAAGATCTTAACGATGTTAAATACACTATACTGTTTTAATAGTTGTAATTGTAATTGTTGTTGTTTTTGTTGTTGTTTTGACACTGATTACGGAGACGATGATAAAACATTTTCACCTAAGTAAATTGTGCGAGCTGTATGTATGGTTGGAAGGGCATAAACAAGATAACATTGACGATTTGAAGAAATTATCTAAATAATGAAAATTATCCCTTTTATTGCACTGGTACTTCCACCAGATGATTTAGCTGAAAACCCACGGAATACTACAAAAGATCAATTTACATGGAATTATTAATCAAATAATAACTCAGTAACGAAAAAGTACAAATATCAGCAACTTAGAGAGTATACTATCTGACATTTTACTATCGCTATAAATGAAAGAACGATGGTCATATATCATTTTTCTTGCATGAAAACTTTATTTTGCGAGTGATATATCATATATGTTATTGTGCTGCTTTCATATAATGCATCATGAAAACATCTAAAACCCTGTAGCTCCTTACCTGAGTGGTCTCATTTCCAGAATGTTTTCCTTAAAATCTTTAAAATCTGGACCACCAAATCGCATGAAAACGTGGTCTCCTTCCTCCTGGTTGAAACTAAACTGTGGTGCGAGAATTGCGTGAAACACAACAGTCATTTTTTTCCTACTGTCATTAGCAAAAATATTAGGGATGTGTTCTTTGCCAGAGAAGACTTCATTTTCATCCTTTGTTACCGTCGACACAGAATTGATCAAAGGATCCCCACCTTTAGCTCTTTTAGAAAAAAATAAAAGAAAAATGTGTAAATTACAAAACACATTCATTTTAATATTTTAAAGTTATGTTATACAGCGTTTTAAATATCAACTAAATGTGAATTTCAACGACTTTAATCTCTATAACTTTTCTGGCAGGGTTTTCAGTACATTTTTGACAAGCACGCTGTGTTTGAAAAGTAGACATCTAGGAAAGGAGTGTCACGCAAATTTTACATTACAACTTTGACAAGGAATTCCCGACTGCATTTCGGGAAATGAAAGTTGATGCGACTTTTATTAATTTGCTACGATAACCCTCTGTAGTTTGCTTGAATTTTTTTAAAAATATTATTATAATTCGCAGATTTTGGAATCAAAATTCTGGTTAGTAAAACCAGAAAGGCTACTTTAATTTCAACAAAGAAAGCGGTTGAAAGTTTCTAGGAAAAGTCTGATACATAGTCAGTCCAAAACATTCACTCGCTTATTGTCCGAAATAGGAGGTGGGTTAAGGGAAAATAGCCATCGGTCCATCGTCGGTAGCCGCCTTCAATTGACACTTCTGCTTTGGGCCTTTTAAGGTAAAACAAAAAACAAGGAATTATAATAATAATAACAACAACAACAATAATAATAATAATAATCTTCAGAAGATGGGATATTGTAATCAATTTAAATATAAAACATTGCGATAAATTGTAAACATAATACAAACGGTTAAAAAATTAACAGTTTTAAAAATACAAGGTTAAAAAGTTAAAAAAAGTTTAAAAACGCGACGTTTCGACTTAACTCAAGTCATTATCAAGTAATAAAAATATGAAAATACAGTATTCGAATATATAAAAATAAAGAATGAATTATTATGCTATATAACAATAAAAAGGTATAATTAAGTAAAAAGCTTAGCTCGAATGCTGTCCTCTTGAGTATTAAGTGAAGGCTTGAGTTCCTTAATAAAAAAACATCTCATATAAAAGACAATCAAACTTAGTAAGACATTTCTTAAGAACAGAAAACTGACTTTTTAAAGTAGAAGGTATCAAAAATAGCGTTTACCATAAGGTGTTAGATAAAGATAGGTGTAATGAAAGGTTGGATAGCGTATCCGAGGACAAACAAGATAACATCTTAGAGATTCGCTGGCAATCCAATCTGTAACATGATGATGTCCCCGTGGAGTGGTGGGTCCTGAGAGTATCTGAAAAAAAAAGATATATAAAAAAAAGGATGTTGAAGAACGTTCATTCCAACATCATGAAGTTGACGTGGTGGGTGTATCGAACGTTGGCGCGAGCGGCTATTTCGCCACGAACTACAGCAGCACGTGCCCGAATACGTTCCTTTCTTGCCTACCTTTGCCATAAGTTGTCTTTGGACCAGCCTATGTAAAGGCCTCGCGTACCTGTGGACCTACATTGTAAGATGACCCGCAAGAAGACCAACAGTCTCGAGACGATACGCGAAACGTATCAACGACCCTCCCAGCGAGGAAGTTTAGGAGGCGTAGAACGGTTTGCCAGAGCGCAACGGGTACCGGTGACACGTGTCCGTCGCGCGTTGGAACGGGATGTGGCCTATACGTTGCACAAACCTGTCCGTCGCACGTTTCCGACCACGCCCGTGATCGTGATGGGTGTGGATCATCAATGGGCAGCCGATCTAGTCGACATGCAAAAACTGAGCAAGTACAACCAAAGAAACAAGTATCTGATGACGGTCGTCAACGCCTTGTCGAAATACGCGTGGGTCGAACTCGTGCCCGATAAATCGGGACCTAAGATGAAACGTGTTTGGGAAAAACTGCTGAAACGCGCCTCGCCACGTCAACCTCGCCAATTGCAAACGGATCAAGGCAAAGAATTTTACAATAAGGACGTCCAAGCTCTGTTTCGAAAGAAAGGGATTCACCACTTTTCGACGTCGGGGGATGCTAAAGCAGGGGTGGTCGAACGTTTTAATCGAACCTTGAAAGGACGCATGTACCGTTACTTTACGGCGGCCAATACGTTGAGATACGTCGATATCGTGCAAGAGTTGGTGGACGGCTACAACGCTTCCTACCATCGCAGTATTCACATGGCTCCCCGAGACGTGAACCAGAAAAACAAAAAACAAGTGTGGCACACCTTGTACAAACCCTATTTGCAACAGACGAATAAACCGCCCGTCTTTCGGGTAGGCGATCGTGTCAGGATCAGTCAAGCGCGACGTCCTTTTAAAAAAGGATATTTACCTCAATGGACCAAAGAAGTGTTTGAAGTGACGCGCGTGTTTCAAGATTCCATCGGTCCCACCACGTATAAATTAAAAGAACTCAATGGTACGCTCATTGAAGGGACGTACTACTCCCAGGAACTACAAAAAGTCCACGTCGACGACGACACCGTGTGCCGGATCGAGAAAGTCTTGAAACGACGTGGCGATCACTTGTACGTGCAGTGGAAAGGCTGGCCTAAAAAATATAATATTTGGATTCATCGGGACGATCTAGCATGACCTTCCGCTTCACGAAACCAGGGGCCTTTTACGTGACCTTACCGAGTACGGCCTCCGTCCACGAATTCCCCGAGAACAAAGCCAACATTTTTAAAATACGTTTACCGCAACGTTTGGATCTGCAAGGGCCTCATTGGAAAGTGGCCTTGAGTGGCGCCACCATCCCCGACACCACCGACAGTATCATCGAGCGGTTAGGATACGATAATTTGAAGAACTTGGACGACGTCGAAAAACTATCGAACGCTGATTTGAGTTCAAAGCCCTTGTTTGAGTGTTTTGGGACGACGGGACACTTAGGCTTGTACGCCTCGGGAAGTCTTGCCCGCGGCAGCCTCCCAATGGGAAGGGACCGATGGTGAAACGTTCATGACCTCGTTGGTGAATCACATGAACACTCAGTTTGCCTACCTGCTCACCGAAGCCAAGAAAGTCGGTCGTTATTATAAACCCAAAGGTGCTTTGATGGAAGAAGGTCAGGGTGGGATCATGTTCCGATACACACCTCTCTTTCGCATGGACACGAAAGGCAACCAAGCCGAGATGGTATTGGATCATAGTAAGATGATCATGTTGCGCAGTGCAAGCGTTTTCAAGGTCCGTACCGATTTGGCTTTGAAAATGGGATGGATCGTACGACTCTCCAGAGGAAGATACGATGCAGGGCCTAATCTTCGAATCGAAGACAACGGGGCCGGAACGGTCAATCAACATTTAGGGTTCATGTATGAACTCTACGTGACGGACAAACACACAAAACCTACACTTGTTAGGTTTATCTTTAATGATGATGACAACCGTACCGTGGCCTTTTCTCCACTGTTCAACTGGCGATTCACCAACCTGAATGCAGCCTACGATACGTTACGAGGTTCTCCAGCCCGTACGTTGATGGTGTACAGTGACGTAGCGGCCAGCAGTATCGTGGAAGGTCAAATCACCGATTTGTTGAGAGAAATCCCCTACAACCGTCAAGAGAAAGGCACCATGTACATCGAACCTCGTCATTTACAGTTCATTAAGATTCGCAGCAACATCATCGAAACCGTCGAAGTGCATTTCAGTGAACAAGACGGCGACCTGGTGACCTTTGACAGCGATAAACCCACCAGCATCACGTTGGTGTTTCAAAACGAGATATGAAAAAAAGATCACTCACCCTAATACGTTTGGAACCAACCACCAAGGGGACATCCGAGCCATCGTTTCAACCCATTCCCACGCTCAAGTCCATGAGCAATCATGCAATTATAACGAGGTGCTACAAGAGGACCGTATACTTCCAAGAGATGATAGCAGCCTCGAATACCATCGAGCCAAAAGCCCAACTGAAATATAAGAAAAAAGACAGGATACTTACACTAGTATGTTTGGAATCGCCAACCGTATTGGCACCTGTACCACTATTTAAACCCATTCCCACGCTCTAACCAATGAACCTGCATCTTATTATGGTGGTGAGCCACGAGAGGACCGTACACGTCCAAGAGATGAAAACATTCGTCGCAGAACATATCTTTCCAAAAGCCCAACTGAAAAATATATATAAAAGAAACAGGATGTCACCACCCCATTTGGAGATCCTACGGCATGCGGGGTGGAAGTCTGTATCGTTTTAGCACTCAACGCACGGGCGAGGATTGCGAGACGATCTCGCCTTGGCTGGAGCCGCCGAAAGTTTACGAGGTCTCGATGTCAATCGACTCTTCCAACAAGGGTTAGATCACGGCCTACAAAGCATCGATAAAAAAGCTGTCAAACATCAACTCGAACAAGACTTTAAAAAGGGGGTGAAGCGTGAAGTCAAACGTAAAGTCAGTCAGTCTCTTCCAGGAAGGGCCGTCAAACAAGACAAGAGCTTACCGGGACGTACCGTGAAACGAGTACGAGACATTTTCGGCTGACCATGCAGCGCCCAAAAACCATTTACCAACGACCTCATTTTCATTGTGCACCACGTGGCATAAAAGGAGGAAAACTGTCGCTCCGGCAATTCCTGCTACGGGGAGAACATCCTCTCGGCATCAATCCACACCATCGGGGCAGAGGAATAAAAAGGAGACGTTCACGTCGACCACGTACTAGATCGTCACTACCTAGGTCCCGTTCACATGGAAATCGTACCGTACACAGGGTCTAAACCCTCCATCGGCAATGAAGTCCAATTGTTCGATCTGCCTCGCACCGACATGAGCATCAAAGAAAAACGGTTCCACGATGTCTCTCCGTTGTCCGATAATCTGTCGCCCATGGAATTTGTCATTCCAGCTACCGACACCTTTGTCGATTTGAACCGTTCGTATTTCACCATGACCCTGAGACTCAAGAAAAGTGACGGAAATATTGCCGCTGGGGATCTGATCTTTCCCACCATCAACTTGCCTCACACCATGATCAAGCAATGTACCATCAAGTGGAACGGGGCGCTTTTGAATCCTCAGACCGATACGTATTCCATTCGAGCGTATTTGGCGACGGTCATGAACTACACACCCGAAAAAGGAGGATCCCAGCTGGCTCCAGAAGGATGGTTTCGTACCGACCCGGCGACAGGGTACGTCCCTTTAGATGCTCCGGCCAAACTCACCGCCAAAAATCTAGACCAAGCAACAACCCATGCCCATTACACCGCTCTCTCGAACGAACAAAAAGCATTTGTGACTGCCAGTAAAGCCGAACAAGTCAAGTTTCAAGGAGGAAAATAGTACACGTTCTTCTTCAAACCCATGCACGAAGTGTTTTACAGTCACCGTCTCCTACCCCCGGGCATCGAACAACGCATGGAATTCGTGTTTCAACCGCCTAAATATTATCTCAATGCGGTGGGAATTGCTGGCAAAGACTTGCACCCGAACGATATCAAAATGAAATTCTACATGTGTTATGTGATGGTCAATGCCCCTTTGTACAAACAGATTACCGAGGCACGACACACCCAAAATGGCCACCATTCGCAGCGAGTGCCGCGTGTATACCCTGCCTGCCAACGTCCAAGAATTCAACGAAGACAATCTGTTTCAGAACCGTATTCCTCAACGGGTGGTGGTCGGTCTCTTGCATCCCAATGCTCTCAATGGGGACTACGCGTATCCTCCCTTTGCCTTCCAAAACTTTGGCGTGGAAACCATCAAACAACTGATCAAAGGTGAAGAGTATCCGTACAGGACCTTGGAACTGGACCACGATAGCAATGAAAAAGACATGAGCGGGTATCATCGCTTCTTGGAAGCAGGAGGGTTTTTTGCCCGGGTCGGTGCCAGTATGATCACGCCGGGCATGTGGGGTGATGGTCGCAATTGTACGTTGTTCGTCTTCGATAATACGGCCAGCGGGAATTTAGACGGACCGTTTATGAATCCCAAACAACGTGGGAACGTCCGCTTGGTGTTTAAATTGGGCGCTGCTGTGACTCATCCCATTAGTGTGGTGATCTACGCCCAGTTCGAAGCGGTGCTCCGAGCCGATCCGAACGGTGCCATCTTGTATGACATCTACGACTAGTTTTTTGGATAAGCACATAAACAAATGGAATTCGATGCCGTCACCACCCAACAACTGAACGATTTGGCCCAGAGTGAAGACACGTTACGACCCTTGTTTGCCGGGGTTTTGCCGCCGACACGTTACCCAAAACGCCTTATGTCGGTAAAGCACGCGGTTACATTGTCAATACCGATCCTCACACGAGACCCGGTCGTCATTGGATTGCCCTATGGACCGACCAAGGCGTCTGTCAACTCATGGACAGTTACGGATTACCTTTAGCGGCTCACTAGACACCGCATCTACAAACGTGGTTACGAACCCATTGGACCATCGTGGAAACCAATTCTCAAAGCTTACAAGCCCTCAACAGTGCCACCTGCGGACATTATGCGTTGCGTTTTCTAATCGATCGCAGTCAAGGAAATACGATGAGACAGTTTTTAGAACGTTTTGATCCTTATGATTATGTGTACAACGACGCGCTGATCGCCAGTTGGATGAAATATAAAATGTTAAAGTATGTGGCTCCGGACTGGGTCCGGTCTGGGTCCGGAGGAGAACTAGTCTACTTGAAATAAAAGAAGTTTACAAAAAAATGTGTCATGGTTATTTTATTTGTAAACGTCGAACACCAGAACAAACGTATCGGAGGATATGACATTCATCGTAAAATTCGTTCATGCGATAATGAAATATGTCTTTGGGGTTTTTAACCGCTTCGTAGTTGGTAAACCAATTCCCAAACCTGTTCTGTCTGATGTTGTAAGTATGCACAATCACCTAGGAGAAGGAAGGAAAAAAAGAGCATAAAAAGAAGGAAACTTCTCCAGACTGGAGTCATTTGTGTGAAGATGTTCTTTTGAACCCCTTCGAGTATTTTAGTGGCGGGCCCTTCAGGATCGGGGAAAACCGTGTTTGTCAGTCAACTCTTACGCGAGCCTCGTCGCTACTTTCGACACTTACCGTCCAACAAGATTCAGTATTGTTATACGGTATGGCAACCTCTGTTCGACACGTTACAGAAACAAGGCATTCAATTTCATCAAGGGATTCCTACCACCAAAGAGTTGTCGGCATGGTTTGCCAAACACCAAGGAGGGATATTAATCCTAGACGATTTGATGGACGAAGGGTCCAACGATAAACGTGTCTTGGATCTATTTACGCGCAATTCCCATCATCGGAACATTACCGTCTTGTTCTTGATCCAAGATTTGTTTCCGCCTGGAAAATATGCCAAGACCATTTCGCGTAATGCCCATTACATGGTGGCATTCAAGAATCCTCGCGATCAAACGGGAATTCGCCTCCTCTTACAACAAATGTTTCCTTTGCATTGGCGTCACGCCCTGGAAGTGTATAACAAAACCACGTCGCGTCCGTATGGGTATTTGATGTTAGATCTTTATCCGGCTGCCGACGATCTGTACACCCATCTTTTAAAAGACGAAGGCTATACGCATACATATAGACGTCCCAAAGAATGAGCCGTCCCACTTTCGACCAAGAACTATTACGCGAACAAGCGCGACAACGTCGTCGCCGGGAAGGAGGACGCCACACTGACTTGAGCGATAGAATGGAATGGGACGACGACACACTTCTCGGCAGGTTAGAAGGATCACCCGTTCCCATTCGGAATACGACAG
>JAOTRI020137522.1:0-10956 GCA_028564885.2 Zoanthus sanctaehelenae
TAATATTTGAACATTATTTGCTTGCTGTAATGTTAAATTTCTGGCAGAAATTCAAGTTTATGTTATAATCCTTGCATAAGTTTTTAACTTTAATTCATGTAACAGAGTTTTGTCTCGGTTTGTCATTAAAGAGGAAAAACAAGAATTAAAATCTCAGTATATATATAATAAACATGTCATAAACTCGTGCGTAAATACCGTACGCCAGCACTTTCCATGAAGTATTCTCTATGACTTAATTCAAATTTTAAGTGAGGAGAGTGCTACAATTCGCTATCGCCTTGGTATGGGCATGGTGTCAGATGAAGAAGATTCAAGAGGTTTTGACAGTGAAAACGGAAACCTTACTGCCCCAGTAACTGACTTAACTGGAGTGACTGGTGATTCATCTGCTTGTCAATTAATTGATGAGGGATTTACAGACCTGTCATGTCCTCCTGGATCAGAAATAGCAGATGTTTCAGCACTTCGCCAAAACACCCGTGGCAGAAAACATAATGGAAGTACCCAGCAAGAGGTTAGATTGTTTTCTTAATTCTTTGGTGTGAGCTGTTTTCAAATAACTTATAATTGAATCCACTTATCTTAACAATGTGCTTTTCTTGTTATACTAACTTATAAGCTAATAGTTTACTTAACTAATTAATTGACATTGTCAACCTTGAATAATTGACTCTGGTGGTTCCTAAAGATACTGTATTTATATGACCATGCTGTGCTATGCAGAAATAATTAATGGTTATAAGACCTTTCAATCCAATAAAATGATTATTCCACTCTGTTATTGGATGTGATGAAATAATGGCCACATCCAACAAGAGTTTTTTTTTTTAATTGAAGGCATTATGATTGTGGAGTTTGTATTACCTAATATTCTGTATCAGTGATTTATTTTAAAAATTGTATTAATTGGTACAGTGTACCCCTCCGGCAGAAATCAATGGGTCAGTCACAACTCAAATGCAATGGGTCAAAATTTGTTACGAAGTCCAACAACTATGAATGTGAAATAAAGTGAAGTTTTATTTTTTCAATCATGTGAATTGATGTTTTTTAAACAAAGAAATTACAAACAGAGTTTGTGATAAAAATAAAGACTGGAAACTGAGATTTTGCTTATATTTTATGCATACTCGAGATGCACTCCACAGAAACCAATAGGTGTTTAATGAATGTAATACGAAAAATACGCAAAACGCAGGGTAAAATGAATCATTGTGCACAGTATAATAACCCACAGATTATTTGTTAATTTTAACTTGATAAGAGAATTCTGGATGAGTTACTGGTTCTGGTTATCTGCTGGATACTTTAGTTGGTCTGGATCTGTTTGCATCCCAGTTGTTACATTTAAGGTTTCCAATAAAAATTTCCTTGCCATCTGCAAACTGAATTTTAGATGTTTACTTTTGTTTCTCTTGCTGATAAAGGGGATTATGGTTATCTGTGGTGTTGGTTGTTGTCCAAAAAAATGGTACATATTTTAAATCAAGTATCAAAATAATTTTATCTTTTACAAAAATAATTTTCACATCCACAGACTCCCTATTCTTTTGTAGGCTTCATTTCTAGTAGAATCTGAGTATTTATATTATTCGTGTAATTAAGTATTTGTGAATGCATTTTATTCCCATCTTTAGGAAAATTATGATGACTCTGTCCAGCCTCACAAAAGGACACGAACTGACCCATTATCAAGCAATTCATTACAAACAAGTTAACTAATGTACAGTATTGAGTACTAGTTTAAATAAGAGAATAAACGTTTTTATCTTTATTTAATTTCTGGAGAATTTAAGATGTTAATTGAATCATGTATTTATGTCAGCAAATCTTGTTCAAAATATTCAAACTATGTACAAATATTGTTTTCTTTACTTTATAGTAAAGATAATTTAACATTCAAAAATGAAGCAAAGTGTATTTACAGTACATAAGAAATTTATTTTCAATTCTTAATGTTCTTGATTAAAATCAAATTTTGTGCATTATTAGAACAGGAATCAAATTTGTTTAAGCTTTATTGTTTCAGTGCTATTATAAAGATTTTGCAGTTTTCTCTTTTCCCTTAATTGCACTGTAATACGTAAACTATATACAGTGTATATATAGCTTTCCAGTTATGTGATAAATTTAAGGAAAAAGGTATTCTAGTAATAATTATTGTAAAGTTTTTGTTATAGTTATTAAATAAAAATTACATTTCACTTTAAACAGCACTGTTAGTAATGTCTTGTTTTCAAGTTCTTGTTTTACGAATACAGAGTTTTCTAAGTTTTTTTGCTTTTTTTAACATTAAGTTTCCTTGCTGGTATGGCTTCAAAATCTGAGCAAAAGGTGCAAATGGTAATCAGTTTTATAGAATGTGTTCAATAAGAATTGTTGCAAAGTCCAAAATGTCATTTTCTGGAATCTGTGTTATTCTGCTCAACTGTTCCACAACCTAGAAAATAAGGAAAAATTATCATTTTAAGTTTGAGTTTTTTAACAAAAGTATTTTATACAAGGAGTGCTTTTTATTTGGACATTTTTTGTAACTGTTTTGTTACTTTGCCTTCGACAGTATTTCTACTGACCTTCTTAGTAATAACCTAGCTAAATCCTTTATGAGCCTCCTGTCCTATGGTGCCAGCAGTTATCTCTGGTTTCCATAGTGTTAACCCTTTAGCTCGTGGGAGGTTTTGCGATTTTGAATGATTTTTTGTATGAAAACAATCAATTGGCTTTTTCTGATACATATTAGGCATTGCCATGGAAACATCCCACGTTGTGTAGTCCCCAGGGATTGTATTTTCAGTTTATGGGATGATGGTGTCGTTGAAGTGTCTTGTCGCTGCTGTAGCCACTGTTAAAAGTAGATTTTTGCTCATTTTCGAGCCTTTTTTCCTCTCTTCACTACTGGATAGCATCATGAAGCTTGAAAATAGCATTTGAGCTTACTTGCAGAAAGAAACCAGCAAGGTGTCACACTTTTTAGCAATTTTTACGTCATATTGGGGCAATATTGGCACAATGAAAGTAGATCTGAATTTTGTTGTGAAAGCTGTTTTGTTTGCTGGGAATGAAAATTTCATCAAAAATCCAAGGCCATACATTGTTGATTTTTTCGTTCCAAAAACAACGCAAAACGATATTTTTTCAATTTTTGCTTTTCAACTAATGACTTTCTGCAGAAATGACAGTTTATTTTTGCATTACTGGCTTTCCAAACTTAAAGAAATTACTAAAGTTTGCTTTAAAACCAAAGTCGAAACATGGTTTTCTTGTTTAAGAAAGATTGAATTTTTAGGAGCCCAGGAGCCAAAAGGTTAAGCAAGAAAAATCAAAAGGTCACATGACCCAGCTTTTTGACATTTAAATGTGATGGCTAGTTTTAGGGTTAACTTTTAGTTAGGGTCAGAGCTGATGATTTACGGTTAGAGTTGAGATTTGGGGGGTGGGGTTAGCTTTCAGGTTTAGGGCTAGCTTGATTCTCAAGGCAGCCCAACCAACTCAAGTGCTGTGAACATGCTGTTAATTGAGAATGACCACCCCCTATACATGCTATTTTTTCATTTTTTTAAAAAGTCCCATTAGTTTGGATTTACAAAGTCCCTTCCGCCCTAACTTAACATTCTATGTTTGGTTTTCAAGCAAACTTTGTGGATATATTCACATTCATGAAACAAACCTGTTCATACACTCTGTATATAAAAAAGATGATTCACCTGAATTTTTATCTTTTTTAATTAAAAGAAAATGTTACACTTTAATCCTACCATATCGCTAGTAGACTTCTTGATAATATATGAAGCAGCACTTATTACTGCCACTGCTTGAAGCATGAGATCACTGGAAATAATTGCAAGTTTGTGTTGGTCTTTCTTACAGCATTTTTCACCAGTTGCAAACATAAAGAGCTGGCTGTAGATCTCGTGGTGTTTTAAATACATTATATCCAGTATCTTGACACTAGCATCATGCAGGAGCTTAACTTGTGCTGTACTATCATTATAACCTGAAATCAAAGTGTAAATACCAAATTATTTGAATCACTGATAATATATGACCCATGAAAAATGTTTTGATGCCTAATATCTTTACAATTTTGACTTGGATATTTTTTGTGTTTATGGAACTGAATGTAAGTTTACAGCTTCATAATTGCTGTTTGATAAATTCTCCTAGTAGTTTTAAAATCTTAGATCAGGCCTCAACTGATTATGAATTAGGAATCAAGGAAGCTGAAAATTTACATTCAGTTACATAAACCATCTATTAACAAACATTAAACATGTAAATTTAAGACATTCTTTTTAACCTCCCTAATTTGTATTAATTCTTTAGGTGTTGTTCCAATTGTACTTAAATACTGCCACTATTGTTTCACTCTGTCCCCACTGAAGATGGCATAATTATGTAAATGCCAAAACATGTCAGTGTTAAACTTAAAAGTGTTGTGTGTTTCCTTAAAGTTATATACATAGATGTTTCACTATCAAAAGAAGAATGACAAATTTATGATGTTAGAATGACCATTAATATGAATTCACCAACCCTGGCCTTACTGGTTTGAAGGCAAGCACCTGTTTGATTTGTTTGGAAAACTGTATAGCAAATAAATTTCTCATGTGATAGGACTCCTTGCGAACTAATGCAAACTTAATTCTCCACTCATATAGTTTTATTTGCATGAATTTAGCATGTATGAGAAGTTAGCATTTGAATCTAAAACAAAAATATTGGAGTACTTTACCTTTTTGGCCAATTTAAAGTCAACTGTACCTAGATCTTTAATAAATACGATTCTAGTTTTATTACAATTTTACAAGACTGGGAAGCGTAACAACTAAATAAGTTATTTTTATTAGTTATTATTATTATTATTGTTGTTGTTGTTGTTATTATTGTAGCTTTTGAAACAAACTGCCAAAGAGTGCTCCCAACAAAATAAGAGTTTGTTCAATGTTTTGGTTAATATGTTAAGCAAAATTTGACCAGTATCAAGGGGTGCCTTCCAAATAGTAATAATGCAATATGGGTGTGTGACAAAAGTTTTCTTGCCATGCTGTCCCCCACATTGTTTAATGAACTGGTTCTCCTCCTCAAGTTGGTATTTGTTATTCAATTAGTTAATCCGGTGATATTTGTCTTCTTTATTTATGAAAAGCAATTTCACAAATACATGGGCACAAAATTCTAGTTGCAAAATTCGTTACGAGCCTAATGGCCCGTGGAGCCGGTGCTTATCTCCGGTTTATGTTGTGCTGGAGCAGATGAGAGTCTTGACTTCCGTCGCAGGTTAGCTCCCAGTAATTTCATTCTATAAAGTCTAGGTATCAAAGAAACTGGGCACTGTGTGTTGGAAGTAAGACATCTTGCCAATTGCGTCAACCATGTTAGCCCGCTGGATTCTAGGTATGGGCGAAAAGCCTGGTACGTGCAATTGAAACAAGAAACAGCGCTATAAAAGGGTTAGGTCCTTCCGTATTTGACACCTTTCAAAATTCAATTTTGAGCGCAATGGCGGTTCATCTTCTAACTGAACCGATAAGAATAAAGATATTCATTCAAATGCTTAAATAGATCTATTTCAAAGCCCTAAAAACTAAAAATGTGTAGTGATTTCTTATATATATTTGTCAATTTGAAACAGAAATCAACAAAATTTCGCGCCGTTATATTACGACCACTGATACACGAATTTGAATATAAGAGAGCCGGAAGAGAGGGAGAGAGAGAACGAAAGGTGAGATGAACATGAGATGAGCTCTTAACCGTTAGGGGGTTGACTGACAACTGAATATGACAATCACCTGGCATTTGCATTTTATAGCGCAGTTTCGCGTTTAAGTGCACAAAACAAAGTAAATACCTAATATTTCAAGAATGGTTTCCAGATAGTTTAAGGGTGTTGTTATCATTAAGTGATAATCAAGAGTCTTCAAAACTCTCATCTCGGACTTCAATACACTTTCAATGGTATAGCGATGTCCAGTGGAGATCAGGAAACGCCTAGCCCTGTTTGCTGACATTGACTGCAAAATAAGAAAAGATAAAGACAAATTCGTGCCATACAGGAGTGTTAGATAAGAATATAGTAGTATATGTGAATAGGCATAGATGTTAACCCCAAAATTTGAAAAGGGGGAGACATTTTTGTCAGTCGACAAATTTTTGTTTCAGTTGTTCTGGTCGACTTACAGATATCGGTTCTCGCAGTTATTTCAGTTTACAATGCAGTGGGGTTTTTAACAATCCACTGATAGAATATGAGGATGACGGCTGATAGCGTATGTATTGCTATCGTTCATTGGCTCAAAAGCTGCTCCAATAGGAAGACTGTGCAGGTTGAAAGAGAACTTTGATAATGCATTCGATCTTATCTAGTCGGAGTTAAAGTCGCATTAGTGTGACACAAAAAGACAAGGAGGAAGTCTGTTTTATTTTTTTACTAGGTGATATTATGTACCAAAGCGGGAGAGCGGGAGACGAGTCAAAAAAGCATAAGTCTCCCGCCAAAAGCGGAAGTGTTGGCATCTATGCATTAGGCTTCTCCACTTAATCATACCGTAACTAAAATTGAGCTAAAACGGCTGCTGTAGTTCGTGACTATTACCAGAAAAACTATTAGTGCCAATGATATAAAACAGTAGATAATATTTAGCATAAAACACATTGTGCATCAAAAAAAGAAAATAAAGGTTTATCATCAGTGGAACTCGTCACCTTACTTGGGTGGACAACCTTAGAAAACAGGCGCCTTTTGGCTCAATGTACCATGTTCTACAAAATCCGAAATAACCTTGTAAACATAAGTTTTCCTCATTGTGTTCAGGAAAATCCCCGTTCTTTTAGATATAACTCTAGATCTTCTAAATATAGACAAGTTAGATACTAGAATATATAATATTATGAATACTTATATGTTACGAATTCTTATTGTCTCTTTGTATTACAAGGTTGTCTAATTAAATTAGTGTTTCCTGACCTGCGCATGTAACCATGATAATTTGTCTGCGATGCAGTAGATTTAAGCACCGAGCGTAGTGGCTCCGGCGCGCGAACATAGTATAAAAACTTGACGCAAGCTTGACCACGACGCGTAGCAAGAGTCGGAAGACCAGCTGCAACTAGAGCCTCGCTGTACGCCAGGCCAGGAAATACTATTCGGAGGGCCTTCTTCTGTACGCCCTCAACAACATCACTCAAATACTCTGGTAGAGCTGCCCAAATTGGTGATCCATACTCGAGGATTGATCTTACAAGGGCGCAATAGATAGCAGTTAAATCTACCGCTGGAACCTTTGATCTCGCTAGCAAACAAAGGGCATAGAGCCGTTTGTTCGCTTTCTTAAAAACATAATCTATATGTTCATTCCATGACATCATTTGTTAATACCAGGAATTTTATAAAAAAATTATATATTACGCGTTTAACTACTGAGCCCATTAACTGTAAGGGACTTAGTTGCATGGGTTGAAACTGAAAAAAGTTGATGCGGTAGACTTTTTGGGATTGAGGCGCATCCCCCGTTCCGAGTGGCGAACTGGCAAATATGATCAGCTATACAGGGCAAATAGCTTGGTGAGCAGCTGGGAATGGCCAGAAACTCGCCAATCAATTCACCAAAATGGCAAACAACAGTGGTGCGAGCCTAGTGCCCCGCGGTATTCCCGCCCCTTCATAAAAAACAGGAGGCGACAAGGAGCCATTTAACATAACACGCTCAAGCCTGAACGAGAGAAACGGCCCAATCCACCAAATGAGACATTGACTGACATTTAAGTGCTTATGTTCTTCAGTGAGAGCATTATTATCGACCAAGTCGAATCCCTTAGAAAAATCGGCAAAAAAATGCTTGCATTGTTGTCTCCTCTGTCAATCCTTGCTAAAATAATATGTAATAGATATACAAATACCTGGACGGTGGACTTTCCATTAATTTATTGAGAATTGCTTAAGATCTAATTTGTCCTTAACCTGCTTACTTAAGGAGTTCAGGGTAAATCTTTCCATAACTTTCGCTAAAATTTTAAATGCGAGGTAAGGGTGATCGGCCTTAGTTCTTCTTCTACTGACTTTGGGGGTTTACACTTTGGTAGGGGATGTACAATCGACTTCTTAATTTGGACTGGGGCCTTTAATAACAGTCAATTCGAAAGCAAATTTTTTTCAAACAGAGTATTTTTTGTCCTTGATAGACCGTAATGGTGAAAACACAGTACCACAAGTTAGCAGTAATATTCTAGCCTTATCTTACTCATTTTTTCCAAGAACCATCAGAACCTGGAATTGCCTACCAAATTCTGCCGTTTGAGCACCTACCATTGAAAAATTTAAATCCGCCTCAGCACTCTGTATAAATAATATCAGAGTGCCCCACCATCTGCTGTGACTGTGACTGACTTAACCTACACATTAGCAGTAGCTAAATTGGGAAATATTTATTTAAGCGCCCACCATCACTGAATTTGCAGGACCTAGGCCTTACACGGAAAATACTGCAGTTATAACTGTGTATGTTTTACTGAAGTTTTCTTAATAAGCATGAAACAACAGTCAGATTGTGTTTTTAGAGTTAATGTGTATCTTTGGGACAGTAGTAAAGATACTAAATGTGCAATGGTGCTTTTGTGTTATTACTTTCTAACGTAGAGTAAAAGATTTAGTAAAGTTTCAAATAGAAAAACTTTTACGTTTATTTACCCGCAGCATGCATGAGCTTGTTCTTTGTTCCGTACATTTTCTGATAATCTGACTCTCGCTCTTATAAAATTGTCCTTGCTTTACTTTTTGTATAAAAATCAAACTCGCAGTGTTTAAAAGTTCCTGCCAAAAATGGGATTAAAGTAAGTATACGCAGCCAATTCTTGTAAAGAAACACATACACATTTAAGGCTATTTAGTAATAAATATGTAAATTATACACCAAAAAAAAAATACTTTCTTTTTTTATACGGTATATAATTTACAAATTTATTACTAAGTTGTTTCTTTAGAAACACTTACGCAGTTCAAAATAGTTTACCGCTAGTTAGTTTTCTCATTTATGGCAATTTTTTTTTCTAAAATATTAAAATATATATATTAAAAAATACAGGTTACATACCTCTAAAAGATTTTCAATGCAGAAGTGCAGTTTGAAGCAAGTTTTTGCTATCGATTCGTGTTTCCATATTATTTATCTTCAACACGACACTTCTTTTATATGTGCCAATGCTGTTCGCACTTCAAAAACTCATAGATTGCGATGCTTCTACCCTCAAGGCATCATGCATTATGGCGTAAACAACTTTAAACCTATAAACTGCCGAAAGGAAACTCCAAGGAAAAACTGTCCGGGCGGCCGCTATTTAAGAGAAAAGTATTTTGAAGTTTGTAAAATTGATTGTATTCCTTACCTTACAATGAGACACCATTTTGCTTGCAATCTGCAGACACGAAACTGCTCGTAGTGGTAGCTGTGTTTTCAGCCTGTCTTCCACAACGTTCCAGTCGTGCTGCTGGTTTACATTAGATGAACGAATTACTTCGTACAGATCGCAAACATGTTTTACCATAAACCTAAGAAACAAAACGTACCTATAAATAAAGTGAATAATATCCGTTTTCTTGTTCAGTTGTGTGATAAACTAGTATCTAGAAGTTGCAGATGTTTGTCGAAATGATTTGAAAAAGCGTTCGGCTAAATTTGATTGAATCGACGTTTGCACTGCGAGGCTGGAAGAAACTAGAACCGTTGTGTTTGTACTGAATGCCTATATACACATATGAATGAACTTGTATACCTTCTTTAAGATTGTTTTCGTATTTGCTACCTTAAATAAATTAATTTTAAATTCGCTTTAACTCACTTGTCAAACAATTCGAGTGCATGGAAACGTGTTTCTGTTGGCAGCTCCATTTCTTCACTTAACAGAAAAATGTATTCTAAAAAAAATTCACATAAAACAAATAAAAAACAAAATCACTTTCATGATCCACTTTTAACAAAGTTCATAGCCATTTATAAATCCTACCAGCGCTCTGACCACCTTTAAAGTAACCTTTGTGTTCGTTAATGCAGTCCATGTTTTTCTCATTTTCATCGGCAAGAACATAAAGAATTTCTTCTAAAACGTCTGGTGTTAGGCCCGAGATGGTCATATTAAAAACTGGTTCTGGTGGAGTACCAAATATTCGTGTTCGTTGCATTTTCGAAAGTGCCACTGGTATAGCGAAATAGAAAACGTGCTTTTCCTCTGATATTTTTTAAATTTTGTTCATGTCTGGCGCGAAAACTTTGAAAGCGCGGGAAGACGATTTGTGCGTGCGCGCGCTGTACTATGAGTGCCAAGTACTTTTAAAAGCTGTGTGGTTAAAAAGAGAAAATTATTGCGAAATCCAAAATGCACGAGAGAAAATTAAAACGGTAAGTGATCCTTCTGGGCTTCTGTAGATTAGCACTATTATAATTCAGAATTAACTACTACAACAACAACAAATCTTTATTATTCATTTTATCAATACAAGTGTAGATGTTCACTACCGCAGTTAGCATTGCTATTCTAGGCAGGCAGTGAACTGTTTAATTTACTATCTGATCAGGGAGATTTACAAACGAAATAACGATAATAAATAATTAAAAAATAAAGGGAAAAAAGTACATATTCAAACAAAAAGTTATATAAAACATGTAATTGAGAAGCTAGATGAAAATTCAAATGAGTCATTGTGAAGATTGAACTAAATTGACTGTACAGAAACCTTCGGTTTGTGCATATTAAAATAGAGCTTTTACATAAAGCAACATAAATTAATTAGCTTTGGGCATTAGACCGGACCGATAAATTCGCGACGGTTACGAAGCACATATAGCAAGACATAGCATGCGGCACATTGTCATTTATCGCTGACCCAGAGCTGCCAACTCTCCCGCATTTTGCGGGAGACTTACGCATTTTAGCTTGATCTCCCGCTCTCCCGCATTTTTC
>JAOTRI020137533.1:0-10956 GCA_028564885.2 Zoanthus sanctaehelenae
GCAAGGAACCGTCGGAAATCAAAGACTTCACGGTGGCCTTAACTAAACTTTGATTGTTAGTTGTAAGGTCTTTGTCATCTATTAACATCACATATTGACTGCCAGTCATATATTAGCCATTTGTTCCATATAAACCACAGCTAACATCAGATATTGACTGCCAGTCAAATATTGGCCATTTGTTCCAAAACATCATATCAGTTTTAACCGCTAGATTAACAGCTTAAAAATTCTTCATATAATTTTTCTTCTATGCCTAAATTTTCAAATGATGAAAAGTCAATTTTAGGGATCAGTTCTCCTTTGAGCAATCTTGAGTTCCTTTCCTATATATAGGGAATTGGTTTCACTGGTTATAGATACATAACTATAATATATATAATTTATACAGACACACAAATATAACTATAATGCTGCTAAAAAACTGCAAAGCAGTCAATGTACATCAGCAGGATGCCTCAATTGTGTGCAATTCTACGCATGATACTAGAGCTCAAGGCACGTAAAAGCCACACGGTTATTCCGACTTTTCGTTCGTTACAAAACCTACCATAAGCTAAGCATTGTTCCAAATGGTGCAGTAGTGTTGAAAACGGGGTTTTCCGTGGTACAACAGGTTCATCTGAAAAAAGTCCTAACCTTCATGAAAAAAAAATCAAATTATTATTACTAAAAGTAATTAAAGATTAATAAAGTGCGTTCGACAATAGTACAAAAAATTATTAAAAAACAAACAATTAGTTAAAATTTATGTAATTTGAACATGTATGTTTTCTAAAAGGAAATAAGATTTAATGAAAGATGCGGATCTATAATTTAGTGATGACGATAAGATAGAAATGGGATTCAATGAATGGAACAATCGAGAATTTAGGGATCACGAAAGGGAAACGGTAATATGATTTAATGAAGAGAACAAGTCTAAAATTTAGTGATGAGATGGGCGGAAATTAAGTTTTAGAAAAAGGGAAGGTCAAAGGCAGCAACAGCAGAATCTTTTGAACGAGATGGTGAAAACGAAAAGATTTGAAATAGGATCGAATGAATTTTGGATCGATCGAATGAAGGAGCTGCGTCTTGGGCTTATTAAATGGGGACCTTTAGCAACGAGGACGGCGACGCCAACGAGAACGGCAAAAAACAATAGAAAATATAATGACTGCACGTTGAAATACATCGAGCGGAGCACGTGCAAAGAGTTGTCACTTAAATAGAGACCTTACACAATGAGAACGTCAGAGAACAATAGTACATACAATAACTGCACGCTGGAATGCATCCAGCGGAGCACGTGCACAGAGTTGTCGCTTAAATAAAAACCTTACACAATGAGGACGTCAGAGAACAATAGTACATACAATAACTGCACGATGGAATGCATCCAGCGCAGCACGTGCACAGAGTTTTCACTAAAATAGAGACCTTACACAATGAGAACGTTAGAGAACAATAGTACATACAATAACTGCACGTTGGAATGCATCGAGCGGAGCACGTGCACGGAGTTGTCGTGAAATTAAAATGTGAAAACTCCTTTTTGGAGTTATCGAGACTACGTGGACGTAACAACAAAAAACTTCTCAGTCTTTGTTTAGCTTCGTGGAGAAACATTAAATCGTTTTTCTATTCACAAAGTAAAAAGCAAAGAAATATAACCGTTATGATTGAGTAAAGAGGGCAGGTCTAAGATTCAGTAATTCAGTGATAACGAATTAGGGGTGAAAATAAGATTTGACATAATTAAGTCTAAGATTTATTTAATAACGAAAGGGGAAGAAGTCTTATGAAAAGGTGGTAGAAATTGGATTTAAGGAAAGCCTGGGTCTTGAGTTTAGTGGTAATGAGAGGCGGGCGGGTCTGCTCTAGGAGCTGATTAGTACCATATGTATGTTTCCCAGGAAGTTTGAGCCAATTAAAGGAAGATAAAACTCACCCCATCCTCAACTCACCCAGTCACAAAGTTGTTTAAATCAATAATTTTATAGGATTAAGTAAACGGTAAGCTGATGCAGTGAAGGGGCGGATCTAGGATTTAGTAAGAAAATATAGGAATAGGATGGTTTTAAGTTGTTAGAGCGGACTGGTTAGGAAAGAAGATTACAATGTTTCCTTGTTTCATGTTGTGTGCACTGTTGTCACAATTTGGATCTTCGGTTCTAGGTGTGATGTTCATTTGTCTATTGGCCGTTCGCTCATTTACATCTCAAAACCTCTTGTTATTTGTGAACGGTCAACGTCATATTTCAAAAGGAAAAAGGAGAACAATAACATAGAACAAAGAAAGTCAAAAAGTTTCCAAACCATTCGACTCTACTAATAAACTCTGGATGGATATGAGATAAAATGAAGGAGTACGAAGAATGTCGTCGAAGGCAGCCCATTGAAAGGACCTATGAAAGATGAGGCAGGACCTATGAAAGATGATAGCTTTTAGTGCGTATTCAATAGCTTTTATTACAGTTGAGAATGCCACTCCGACAAACCAGCAGTATTTCAATGAGTTAAGCATCAAAACAAGTCTATTGGGTCAATCTTGCACGATGCATGACCCGATAGACTCGTTTTGATGCAATAAGGGCAATTGTGCGCTCCCTGCTTTGTTGAGTACAAGATCCCTTTTTATTCTAATGCGTGAACGAAGCCTGGGGAGCAAATTCAAAACAAGATTATCTTAATTTTTTCAGCCTTAAACTTTCCTTACATAATACATAGAAAATATGACATTTGGTAATGAGAAATTGAAAAATGATCAAAACAAGACAATCAAAAATAATCTTCACTTATACTTGTTCAAGAAGATAAGAAATGTGGACTTATGGCAACAAACGGGACAAGAGCCCATCGCAATGGAGATAAAGAAAAGGTCATTGAGATGGATTGGACACACATTGAGAAGAGAAGATGGTAACATTGCCAAAGTAGCACTGGAATGGAACCCACAGGGGAAACGAAAAAGGGCGACCAACACAGAGCTGGCGGAGAACACAGATGGCAGAGATTAGAGCGAAAAACATCACCTGTACAGAATGTAAAAAGAAGGCAAGGAACAGGACGAATTGGAAAAAACTAGTGGAAGACCTATGTTCCACCTAGGAACGCAGAGGATCAAGAGAGAGAGGTACTTGTTCAATGAAAAGTATGGACGAATTTAATTTAACTCTAGTCTAACTGACGACGTTCACAGACTGAAACGATTTAACCGCTACTAAAGGTAAAGCATCGGATTAAGTTTAAGCAAAAATTTTTACCCTCGAAAATTCTTCTCACGCATTCCTTCCCTTTCTTTTCAAAGGAATTCAAAACTAAAAAAACGCTCCTGGAGAAATAACAGTTTTATAGGTGTGCTCGGTGTCCATTATTGCGTCTTCAAATTAGATATACTATCACGCATGCGTTATCTATATTTGATGATTGATGATATAAAGAAGAATCCGTTTTGTTTTGTCGACCTTTAAGCTGATATACGTACCCTTTCAAAGCTTCAAGGGTTTCTTGGTTGCGACCAACTTTTCTTAGGACAAGCTCTGTTAACTCGTCACCCGATGCATTTGGATGTCCAAGGTATTTTGCCAATAATTCAAACTGAAAACAAGAAACAGCAGATGATCTAACCTAAACAATTGACTAAACATCAAAGTATTTATAGTGTATCGATCAGCTGTTAGTTTAAGTTATCAAAATCCAAAATATCCAGTTTTAAACGAGTGAAAGTCCAATATTATTATGCGGGTTTAAAATCTTGAAAACGGCACTTTAAAGTATTTCCATTTTGCGCTCGACCTATAGTCAGCTCAAAACGGAACGTAGCCAGAGGTTTTTGAGGTTTTAAATACCATGGCGAACAAGAACGAAAAGATAGCTTGAAAGAAAATGGGACTCGGTTAAAGATGGAATTTTTTTTGCGCTATTAGACATTTCTCACTTTTCAATAAGTACGTAAGAATAGAAAAACCCTGCCCCGTCTTGTTAGAACTACTGGTTATGTCAGAAGAGACAAATTCGTTACCAGTCTCTCCAGACACATGTTTCGCACTTTTTAACTTCTTTACGGAGCAAAACATACTGCTTTTAAAAAGGTTTTACCAACTCAAGTATTTCATTTCGTAATGAAGGTACTGTAACAATTCACTTTCAGCCATATATGTTTACTTGACATGCGCATTAAAAGGCGAATTACATAACAGAGCAATGGCTTGCGTTGATTTAGCAACAGTCAGTTTCTAGGGTAAAGAAGACTTGCAAGGTTGCGGATTATCTTTCCGTTTTGTAGTGTTAAGCTGACGATGATGGGGAGCTTTGCCACTGACCAACTGCAACATTGATTATTCAGGTTTTAGCACAGTTTATTTCAGTTGTCTTTGTGTTTCTGTAATTCATTAACTACATTTTGACCTACAAACAAGTCCTTAGGAACGCAAAAACTTCAACCTTTTAGATCGTGAAAGACTATTTACATAAACTAATCATCATGGATAGCCTAACCACTTCTCTTACCAATTTCATCGTCATCTTCTTCGTCATATTACAAGATTCTCACCACAACCACCGCGATAACCATAAATAACACAGTTAAAATGGTTGTTACATATCAATTCCAATTTCTCCATCATCATCATTATTATAATCACCATCATCATCACCGCCATCATCATCACCGCCATCATCATCATCATCATCATCATCACCGTCATCATTACGATAATTGTGATCATCACCGTCATCATCATCATTATCACCGTCATCATAATCATTATCATCACCGTCATCATCATTACGATAATCGTGATAATCATCATTATCATCATCACAACGATAATCACCATCATCATCATCATTATCATCATCATCATTATCATCATCATCATCCCCGTCATCATCACCAGTATAATCAATACCATTGCCATCAGCAACCATGCTTATCCTCGTAATTACTATCGCGTTTTAAATGCGAGGCATCATAATAACTATTAGTATTTAAAATCATAATTACAAGTTGAGTAATACAATCAGCATGACATCAAAACAGCGTTTGCATTATGTTTTTAATTAGCCGGAGTTTGGTGAAAAGTACACGGTTGTTTTGTTTCAAGCACAACGTTTTTATACTGCCCTTGAGTCAAATGAGTTTTGTATGTTTTCAAAAAAGATAGGCACTGCAAATAAAACATATCTCGACTCGTGAAGCAATGGAAGTATCTGTTGAACCGTGGCAGAGAAGCCGCCGAACTTCGCAAGCT
Organism: Zoanthus sanctaehelenae; assembly: GCA_028564885.2. Classification (NCBI taxonomy): domain Eukaryota; kingdom Metazoa; phylum Cnidaria; class Anthozoa; order Zoantharia; family Zoanthidae; genus Zoanthus; species Zoanthus sanctaehelenae. The sequence goes on from JAOTRI020137533.1 coordinate 5,238, forward strand.
GCTGGCTCTTATTTACAATCCTAAATAAAACTCACCCACCTACGCTGTCACTCAATCCTCATTGCCTCCACCACTTCCATCGACATAATCTTCATTTATTTCACAAAATCGAAATTTAGGAAATCTTACAATTCTGTATGTACTCATCGTCTTACCCAGGGAAGTTCCTGTGCCAGCTGGAATGCAGGATGTGAGTCGTCGCTGTACAGTCCAAGATTGTACATTCCTTTACAAGCCATGGCATATCCCTGGGATATAAACGCATATGGACAACTTCATTATGTAAGTAGGTCAAAGGTGACAAAAACAGAACATTAAGAAACAAAGCAGATTTCAAGATGGCCTTCAACTTAATTAAATAAAATACTCCGTTGTTTTAAAAAACCGATTGGCGCCAAGTTAGGGTTAAAGTTTTAACCCATGGTCTTGTTTAAAATCTTAAATAGACAGGACATGGTTGGCGCAGTTGGTAAGATCTCTGCTTTCCAACCACAAGGTCCACAGTTTGATCCCGGAACCTTGCCGAGATTTGAATATTTGTGTGACCTTCTTTTCCGCTTAAGCCAACTCAGCTTTCCATCCTCCTGGGGTAGGTAAATGAGTACCAGCGTCTGCTGGGAGCTATTCTGTGATGGATTAGTGCCTCATGCAGGGGGAGTCAAAGACTCTCATCCGCTTAACACTACAGTAATCGGAGATAAGCGCCGGCCCCATGGGCCACTTGGCTCGTAAAAGGAATTAGCTTTTAGCTTGTTTAAAATCTTAAATACACGGATTAGATCTGTAAATCTGTGATAAACGACTTTTTTTCCCTTGGGAAATCTGAACAGTATTTTATAATTATAAGAAGCGTAATTTTCTGAATATAATAGCTTCTGTAATTTTTACTAACCCAGCCCAGTATTCGAAAGTAAAATCACGAGTCTTTTATTTTTAAGTTAGCTCAATCGAACAAGATTTTTTCATTTCATGCAAGAAATAAAATACAAAAAGAAAACAAATCAGACCAAACAGCTGTCCTACAATCATTAGATACTGCAAGGGTCCCAGATCTTCAGTCGTCTGATGGCCTTCATCTTACAAGCATCGAGGATGAGGTTGGCTTATTTGATGAACTTTTTTCCACCATAAAGGCACCGATTTAATCCCTAGCTTTTAAGAGAATCGAATATCTGTGTTACCATCTTTTATGCTTAAGCCAACTCAGCTATCCTTCCGGGGTAGGTAAATGAGTACCAGCGTCTGCTGGGAGCTAACCTGCGATGGATTAGTGTCCTGTCCAGGGTGAGTCAAAGACTCTCATCTGCTTAACACCACAGAAACCGGAGATGAGCGCCGGCCCCATGGGCCACTAGGCTCGTAAAAGATTTAGCTTAGCTAGCTAGTTATTAATTTGTGCTTGTAGTTTTGTTGTTGTTAAGATAAAAATATGGCAAGTTTTAGGTTTTATCAAAGAATTATTTAAGCTTTCTTTTTGCATATTTAATTGTGGCCGTCCATCAATCATAAAGTGGCTTATTGTTTCTACAAGTTGGTTTAAACATTTGCAGTCAATCTCAAAAGCTGTTTGTTTTCTGGGCTATCCACAACTTAGAGAAAGAAAAAAGTGGTTTCGAAATATCATTTAACTGTATAAAAACACAGACAAACGCTCCATGTTTTCATTCATTACCACCACCACCTCCATCACCACCACCACCACAAAACATCACTTCGTTTCAGCTGAATCATGCAAACAAAACAAAACTTCAAACTAGCGTGATAATAAGACAAATGTAATTATGGGTAATTCAATTAAGGCAGCGTCCGTCAGTGGTCAGTGTCAAGAATTTGAATGTATGTGGTCTGGGTTCTAATCCCCATTTGCAAAATGTATTTGTCCTCAGTGATTCCTGGAGCAAATTTAGCACGCTTTGTTTCGAACTTTTTCATGAGAAAGGGAACGCATTAAAACGACACCGAAAGGCGTATTTCAGGGACATTTCGTTAAGTATATTTTCTGTTTAAGTAGCATTTTTGATCAAGAATGAAAAGCTTGGTGCGTACGTTATGTCAACCTGGAACTCAAAAATGTTCTTATAGCTGCTGCTTTTTAGTGTTTCTTTTCCGCTTTTGGTTTCCAGGGAATGAGCTATCTCCATTCAAGAAAGATCGTTCATACAGACTTGAAGTCAAAAAACGTGTTCCTGGAGCCAAACAATTTGCTAGAAACGACCAACAAAGTTGTGATAACAGACTTTGGCTTGTTTAATGTGGCGGAACTAATAAACAAATCCGAGAGGTTTGAATAGTTGTTAAAGTTTTACACTGTAAAAAGCAAAGAAACATTCACGTTTTAGTTATTCGTATGTCTTCTTTCCTCCCTATTAGCTAATTATCATTTTCCCTTTCCTTTCCTTTCCTTTCCTTTCCTTTCCTTTCCTTTCCTTTCCTTTCCTTTCCTTTCCTTTCCTTTCCTTTCCTTTCTTTTCTTTTCCTTTCCTTTCTTTCCCTTTCCTTTCCTTTCCTTCCCTTTCCTTCCCTTCCCTTCCTTCCCTTCCCTTCCCTTCTCTTCCCTTTCCCTTTCCTTTCCTTTCCTTTTTCTTTTCGTTTCTTTTCTTTTCTTTTCTTTTTTTACTTTACTTTTCGTTTCGTTTCGTTTCGTTTCGATTCCTTTTTTCTTTTCTCTTTTGTTTTTTGTTTTAGTTCTTTATATTCTTTTTTTTAGTCTACTCTTTTAAACTTTCTTTTCCTTCTTTAATTATTTTTAAGTTTTTTTTCCATTGTTGTAGCTTGTGTTTCTCTTTTGATTTATCATTTTCTTTTTTTTTCATCATTTGTTGTTTTATTCTCATTTTATTTTTTTTTATTTTATTTCTTTTCTTCACTCAACTCTATCTACTTTCTTTTTCACCTTTTCTTATTTTCAAGATTTGTCCTCATTGTTGTAACTTGTTTTTGTTTTTTTCACATTTCTTTTTATCTTTCTTTTTCTCATGCTGTGTTTATAATGCAAGTGTTTGTCACAACAGACCCGGCTGGTTGAAGCTGCCCCGAGGGTGGCTGTATTACTTGGCACCAGAGTTAGTACGTTTGCTGTCCCCGTATCAAGATGCCCCTGATTCGGAGTGCTTTACATATGCAACAGATGTTTATGCTTTCGGGTATGTTGTTTGCTTTCAATTCACAAATAAATTACCATTTGTTGTCATGTGATAAGTAAATCAGGGTTCGTGCTATTCCTTAAACTCCTTGAATACTCCTGCAATTTAGTTTTGTTTTTCAAGGGCGCTTGAAAAGCCCTTGAAATTACGAATTTCTGCTAAAAGTCCTTGAAAACTTTTTAAGTCCTTGAATTTTCGTACTGTCAGGAAATTATATCAGCTTATTAAAAACAAATTGTACAAAAATTGTATAAAAAAACTATTTCATAAGAAATAAAGCACGGGATTGTTTCTTGTTTTTTTTTTCATTTGGACTGTCGGCATCACTCGTTTTTTTGTTCTCAAGTTTTTCTGTTGAATTCTCGCTAAGAGTGCACGCGTTGTAGTCTGGGATTATTTGTTGACACTATACTGTTGTTCGGTTGATCGGCGGACGTTTTGTTTGAATGAATGGGTAATGACCGCAGATTAAAGCTCGTTTGAATATGAATGCTATGAATTAGAATGCCTGCTGGAGGTAAATGTGTATTTAATTCTGATTGGCTCGTTGAAAAAGAGTACAAAGGCTGGCTCCAAAACGTAAAAGATGACCAGCATGCAGCATAATGCAAACTTCTGCCGCCGAAAGTTCAATGCGGCAAACATTGGATAATCGGCAATTAAGTCCCATTTGGAAGGCGCTCGGCACATCGCTAAAATATGACTGAAAATGAAAAATGATGATAGGGTAGACATTTTCAATCATGTCTTAAGACTTGAGAATCTTTCAAAGGAATTAAATGCCGGAGCCAAAAGCACTACTTGCAAACATCCATTCGACTCCTTGAATACTCTTTAATACTCCTGGAATTTCTTACGCACAGAGCAGCACGAACCCTGTAAATGGTTTGAAAGGAGATCTGTGGTATACTGGCCTAATAACTTGAAGATTTGGGCATGCTTTATCTCGAAGATGTGACAGGTGCCAGCAACAATTGAAAGGAATCAGGCATATGCCAAATCCAGTGGGAATTAAATGTAACGTAGCTAAGAAGGCCAGCCGCAAAACTTATTTACTGAGAAAACCTAAGTGCTTAGGCGTAGCCGATGAGGAAAAAAATCAAGATATATTGTCTAGAACAAACCAGTATTGTTTTTGAGCTGCCGTTAACCTCTGTTAAAAAGGTCCCAAAACGCATGCGTTTTTAAGTATTCCAACTTTCTTAAGGATTCCAACTTCACAGAAAGGCAAAAACACTGCCAAGACCATAATTTTGTCACGAGCCATTTTATTGTAATCATCTTAATCATAACCTTAAATTCTCAAATGTTTTGGCGTTCTAAGTACCATCAGAAACGGTTGAAGCGTCGTAAGTACCATCAGAAACGAGTGAGGCGTTTTAAGTACCAGAAACAGGCGAAGCGTTGTAAGTACCATCAGAAACAGGTAAAGCTTTCAAAGTACCATAAAAAACGGGTGAAGCGTCCTACACCTAAGTACCATCAAAAAAAGGTTGATGCATACTAATTCTAAGAAGGGAATGGAACATGTCGAACTCTATTGGGAATGCATGGTATATGCCTAGGAAGATGTTTTAAAAGTTGTTGACAGGTTTTTGTTGAGTAGTTCAAACATAAGGGAACAAACAAAATCTCTTCTTTATGCAGTACGCTTTGGTTCGAGATGTGTTCAGGGGGCTGGCCATTCAAGAAAGTTATGTTGGAGTCTGTTATCTACCAAGTTGGCAAAGGACTCAAACAGTCTCTTGCTCACCTGGATCTACCTACCGAGGTCAAGGTAAATGGGAAAGCGAAACATTTGAATTGCTTTTTATTTCCATTTTCTTGTCAATTTATTTGTAGATTTTATTTTTTCTGCAATACGATTGTCTTCTCCCTTTTTCTATTTTTTTTTTTTTGCAAATTGTTTTTTTTTAATGCGCTTTTAGTAGCGCTTACACCGTTACATATACTCAGGGGTTGGGAAGGATTGAAACGTCTATGGGCCAATGGCCCGTTTATTTGAAAGTCGATGGGCCATTTTTGAAATTTACGGGCCATTACCAAAATTCGATGCGTCAAAACTTCTATTTAACGATACTGATAGACTTTTACTTAACTGCTCCTTTTTGAAAGGGATGTAAAGTAGATTTGTATGTTTTGGTTACAACCATACACTTACATTGCTTGGCTTTCTTAGCATTACAATATTACTATTTTAAAACAAGGCGAAATGATGCATTTAAATAAACAAGCGAAAAATCAAGTAAGACGTTAATGTGATTGATTAGTAAAACATGCTGGGTGTAAGTATTCAAAAGCGGATGGTGATGCTACACCCTAACACTTTGTCACAACGCGCAGATATATAAGATGGTGTTCGATCAATGCGTATTAATTTAGTGATTTTTTGTGTGTAATTTTGGAAATATAAGTTACAAAACATAGGGGCCATGCACAGTATTGCATTATGTTTTCTTCAACGAAGTACAGGTCACCATATAAAAGCAAGTAATTCGTTTAACAATAGAGGCCGACAGATTGTAAACAGAAGTTTTAGACAAACTCAAAATCCTCACTCATCATGTGCCTGGATT
>JAOTRI020137544.1:0-10956 GCA_028564885.2 Zoanthus sanctaehelenae
AAAGAATTTTTTATTCAGACAGTTGATACAAATATAACCTAGTTAGAAAAAAACTAACTAGTTCCAAGGAAAAAATTTAACTAGTTAGAAAATAATTAACTGTAGTTAAAAAACAAAATTAACTGAGACAAAAAATTAACTACAACTTATACAACTGTATGAACTTCAAAGTACTGCATGAATACTGTATGACATTCAGTAGAGGATTTTATATAGCTGGACAGAGATATTAATGTCTTTTAGATATATTCATGACTTGTTGAGATACACATATATGTAAAAATTTAACAAGCTAGTAAAAAACAGGAATCTCTAATTAACATTAACATTCTATTTATAATATTTTGACTAACTTTGAGGAATTCAACTTTACTGTAATGGTAAGATTGATTATTTGTTGTTAATTTATTTACTTTTGTTTATTAATTCTATGGTTGACTAAACATCTTTGCATTTGTTTCTTTCTAGAAACATTTTTACGTTTTATGTAACACAAATTAAATGGTATGTAATTTTTGAATTTATTTTTTATGACTCTTATATATGCAGAGCTTGTCATTTGAAAATAGTTGGTGAGTGGAAGAAAGCTCACCTAAAAATAATATTTTAGGTGTACAATTTTTTTTTTAAAAAAATTGTAGAAGTTTTGATAATTGATAAATAAATGCAGATTTATAGTATTTACAAAAGTTTACTGCTCATGATCAGTAACAACGTAGTGAACCAGGCTGATGATGGCATTTTGTCTCATCAAACAAATAAAATCTTGCATTATAAAATTACAAAAGAGACCGCTATTGAAACCATTGTCGCTCTCGAAAACAGATTTTGTAGTGATGATCTGTGTTGTACACTTTAATATTTTGTCAAGGATACAGTATAATAAAAATAATCTTAATAATAATAATAATAATTATAATAATAATAATAATAATAATAATAATAATAAGATTTTATTTACTGTAGGTGTCAAACTTGTCTTTCTAGCCGGCCAAAGTCCTACTAATTGGGGACACCATCTTTACCACTCTAAGGTGGATGGAAACCTTTCACAGTTACAACACCACAAATAAACACAGATATAATCCCAGAGAGCCTACTGTTTAACATCCTTATTCAAGAAGAAGTGAAAGTCTAACCATTTGCAGATGTTAGAGCAAAGGTAGCATTTTCCCCTCAATTATTTTAAGACCCTGAGTGGTGGACCGGTCGGTATGTGCAGTTTACAGAAATTTGTGGGTCAAAAACCCAAACATTGAGCTGAAAAATCCTAAAACAAGTTTCTAGCTGTTATTTACTGTTGTTATTTGTTTATTTACTTGCCACTTATGCTACAAAAATATACTTATTACAATAATTATATACAGAGAGTCTTGCAACAGGGAGAACCATAAAAAACCCATAAAGGCTTGTACAGGATGGCCCACCCTAGATCAAGGCTGACATTGATATCATAATAAAATATTATTAAAGCAGCTGTGTTAACTATTTCATAAAAATCTTTGTACAAATCCTATTCACAAACACAAGTACACGGAAGGCTAACTATACAAAATCAGTATTCAAACCTTAAACCAAGAGAGAAAAAAACATTTATATATTATATACATATCTGTCACTGTCTATAAGGCCGCAGGCACCCCACCTTCAGTGTATCTCCCAAATGATGAACACTGCACAATTTAGTTTTAGTTTAGTTTTATTTTGCACACTACAAATTATCCACTGTACTTCTTTTTCCACAGACCGTTTTGCATCATCTGTTATAATAAAATTAATAAATACATTATAGACTCTTACTATAAATAATGTTAAGACTTCTGAATGGTGCTGTGTTGGCCATTGATAAAATTGGTGTTAAATACTAATGATGATAGATATCTCAGCTAGCAGCATATGACTGTTGAACGTTACTTTCTGTTTAGAATGATCGTTACTTTCTGTTAAGAAAATGGCTGTTTATCAATAACTGCTTTGGACTGAGATTTTGGGAAAGGGTGTACAATGAGTAGAAATAGGAGCACAGATGTGACCACAGGATGCAGAGATACATTGACAGGAGCTAGATGGGAAGACGGGAAGTCTACCAGTGAGGTGGGGGTGTTAGATGAGGTGGGTGAGGGGTGTTAGGCGAGATGGGGGAGTGGGATTTTTGGTGAGATGGAAGAAGAGGGTGACAGATGAGATGGGGACCATTTGCTGCAAGATCAATAGATGTGGAAAGCAATCAAACCCTTCCAGCCTCCTCCTACAGTGTATGTAGATAACAAAATGGTAATGGTAAAAAAACTTTCTCAGTTTGTGGGTGTAGCTTAAGAACTCACATAAGAAAGGGTCAGGATCCTTTTCGAAAACTTTGATTTAAACCCCTAAAGAGAGACTGATCAGGGTGTGGCCCTGGCTTTTTTACTCCTATAATTGACCATGTTTTAAAAAACAGGCAGATAAAATTTACATTGTTGAGTGATATGTTTGCAAAGATATTATTGAATACTTGTACCCATTAAAAAGTTTTTAATGGGATTAAAAATTGATCCTAAAAATCACCTAGAAATCTTTAGTTGGCCCCGCCTTGCTGAGGCTAGCAAATTATTGAATTGTGATAGCTACAGCGAATCAACAACAACCAAAACTTTATTATTCATCATTTTAGTTACCTACTGGGAAGAAGGGATTCAAATGAAATAACAGATTTAGAAGTAAAGACCCCAACAATGTCAGAGCTGCAACAGGAAATCTTTAAGGTAATCACTGCAGATATACTCTTTCTGTAAAATTTAGTTTAGACTTTGTAGACAACCATAAAAATAATGTTTTTTTTATGAAATATTTTTAATCATTTGTTGCTGCATGCAAATATTTAAAATCTGGTATTTACAATCATGGTGATGATTGATGATTAATGCAATTGCATTCATTTGACTTGCATACTTGCATTACCTGCAAGTATTTGGGTGGGGTGGGGGCGGCTTACTAATCAGACTTTCTTGCAGCCAGGGGCTGAATTGCAAAGGACACAGCTCAAAAAGGTTGAACTGTAGGAACTGTGTTGCCGTCTAGGCTCTTGGCCCCAGAACACGGTCCATACATGACCTCGGAGCACCGCACTACTGCCAGGCGCTCGGCCCCAGAACACGCTCCATACATGACCTCGGAGCACAGCACTACTGCCAGGCGCTCGGCCCTAGAACATGCTCCATACATGACCTCGGAGCACAGCACTACTGCCAGGCGCTCGGCCCCAGAACACGGTCCATACATGACCTCGGAGCACAGCACTACTGCCAGGCGCTCAGCCCCAGAACACATACCATACATGACCTCGGAGCATAGCACTACTGTTTTAAGATGTCGCTTTTAATTCCCCTTGCATCATTAAAACAACAAAATATGTATTCACATATTAGATCGAAATAATTTATGTACTCCATTGCGAACATTACTTGATTGTTATTAACAAGCATAATCTAAATACAATGGCATTATAAGATTCTAGAATAACAAAGCGGAAAGGTTGAAGGGCGAAAAAAGGATAAAAGTATTTGTTTTGTAGTACGCAGGTGTTCTTAAAATTGATTGACTAATTCAACGAAGACAGGGTAAATACCATTTAAAACCTATTAAATCTGTTCTAGATTGATGTCTATTTCATGAATTTTTGAAAAAAAAAATATCATCCATAAACATTGCAGGAATTCGTCTTAACATTTTAAACTTCGATGAATATTTGTACAGCACAGTAATTTTGGAAAAGTGTTACGGGAGATCATACATACATCGAAGACTGTCAATTTTCCGCATTAAAAATTTTGATTGCTCAAACTTGACTTGGTCGCTTGACGACAAGTTTGGATGAATATCAGAACAAACAAACATTGATGTTACAGTTGTCCGTGCACCATCAACTGGAGGACTGAGTAATTCAGCCACTAAGAACTTGACGCAACCATCTTTGTATGTCCATCATTTCCTATTGAATCAAAAAAGAATCAGTTCACATGATCCGCATACTAACGCCAGCGGGAAAAAGAATTGTAATTTAATATTTATTTATTAGTCCCTATATCGTTAATCTTTTTATCATTTCGATGAAAAATACAACCGTTTAGTAATACTAAATTTCAAAAGTTAAACATTTTCCACGCTCGCGTTACGTTTTAAGAGTTTTGAAACGTTCAAAAAAGACAGCTTTAGGACAACTGTCATTTTTGACCAAGCACTAATTTCATTATGAAGTTCTGAGGAAATATCAACAAAATAACGAGAAGATTAATCATTTTGGATAAACTTGTATATAACGGACTTTATTGAACGTCAATTGCAAAGGAAATGGTTTGTTCATTCTTCCTAGCCAGGGGGTAATACTTAATCACTCGACGGCTCAGATCTCCGGTGTACCAGGGAAAAACCCTCGGAGTCAGATCAAGATCGACAAATCTCAGCCCATATGCGGAGCCCAAGAATCGAACCCGGGTCGTAGATGTGGGAGGCACGACTGATGACCACTATGACAGACTGACTCCTCTTTTATTATTTATTAATTATTATTACTATTATTATCATTATTATTATTATTATTATTATTATTATTTATTATTATTATTATTTGTTATTTATTATGGTTAGAGACAATCTAGTTGTAGGGGATGCAGATATCGTCTTTTCCCGTAAAACCGTATACTCACCTCTGGGCAGGAGCTGTGGCCCATATTTGTATATTTCTTGAACTCATGTTTTGAGCATCGTTCTTTCAGTAGTTGTGATGTTTTAAATCCAATCTTGAAGGGTATCAAAGGATCACTGTCACCTTAAATTTAAACACAAAAATATACTTTTTCAAAGCGCTTCTGCATGCAAACAACAAAACTCCTAAAATAAAATAAACGGAAAGGGCTTTAAATAGATCATTTACGGTAATAACCAACAGAATGACTTATTCATGTTCTGCGCACGTCTGTAATCAGGAAATTGTCTTACCGTGACATTGGAGAATTGGTGTTTCCCTATTGTGCATTTCAATCTGAAAACCAAAAATTATAATAGGCTTCGTTACTAGATACTCACTGTAGTGTTCACTGGTTATGACTTTAAAATTCTTTATAGATAGGAGGGTTACTTCATGGAAAGCGCACGCGTGGAATTTATATTCACGAGATGGAGACAACAATTCAACGAGTGAATATGTATATCATACAAAGCATTTTCCATGCTTTAATATGTTATTTCATAGATACTAAAATTGTTTTAAAAATTAGTTTATAAAGGCCTTCAACAGAGAACAAACTGTCCATTGAAACAAGCGTCCCGGGGAACGATCCCAGATGTCCTTGAGATCGCAAGTTCGTCCCAGTCCCCGACTCCTCTTTGAAATGGCGAGTTGAAAACATACCTTACTCAAGACCTCACGTAGAGGAATCCATGAACTAAGTGCCAGTACTCCAGCTAGTGTTTTAGGGTATGTTAATGCCGTGTATAAACTTAGTGCACCACCTTGAGAAAATCCCCCTACAATAACAAACAAAACAAGTTAACTTAAAAATTATAATTTTCGGAAAAAATCCGAGCCCAGATGGGATTACTGTTTCAAGCTTTTTTGATGGGGCTATGTCATAGGTTTCAGCACTTTTTTAAAATTCTTTATAAGTCTTTCCCTGAACTGAATTCCTAAAACTGTTTGGGTGCGTTATTTAAGAGTATTTCACAGCGTCTGTAATATTGCTATAAAAGTATTAAATAAATTAACTTTCTATATTGTGGTCTCCTATATTGAAGTTCAATAAATCTACAAGTTTATGAGGGATCATATTCTTCAGAATTATTCTCGACATTAACGGCTGCACGCTTGCCCGGGGCAACAAAATATTTCATCGGGGCAACTAAGTTTCGGATCCTAGTTGCCTGATTCGGCAACTGAAAATTTTTGTGAAAGTTGTTGGTAATAACATGAAAAACTCTAGACTGTAAAACAGTCTCGTCCTTCGCCGAGAGATTGAGAGTCCAAGCGCGTTCAAACTGGGAAGAGGAAATGGACGCACAGACGGGAGCAAAATAGACTGGGGGAAGGGGCTGAAGGAAGAAATTATTTAGAAATCTGGACATTTGTTCTCAGAATTTCAAGGTGAAATTTCAAATAACTCTTGTACTGTGTGTTTTATGGCTTCCTCCATCTTAGGAAAAAGAGGAAATATTGTTTGGCACCACATGTTTGAAAAATCGGGGTTGTTACAAATACGGGACTGTATGCCGGACTTTTCTTTTTTAAAAGTGGTTAATGTTGTTCCTAATACTACCAGATAATTTTACTGCAAGTAATGGACCATTATTATAATTATTAACGTTTTGTTATAAAGAGATAACTTAGCACTGGTACTATTTATTGAGCAGAAAGAATTTGCAAAAATCTTATTGGCTTACGGTACTCCAGGTGGTTTTGGCGGACATGTATATTATCATAGAAGACATTTATTGCATATAAAATTTTCATATTTAATGTTAACCCTCTTCTCATGTTTTATACAAATAAGATTTTTAAACAAAAAAAAAACAAAAACAAAATACTGGATATGTTCAACCAAATAGTTTTGAAAATCAACATGGCAAGAATAAAGACCCAGATTTAAGCCACTACAAACACTTAGTTGATATTATTAATAACTTATTCTGATACATGCACACCGAGCAGAAATGTAAACAAAAGTTCGTTTAGAATATTAGCCTGATTTAGGCCCTGATTATATGAGACGGGCTGGCCCGGTTAAGCGGGCTGAAAACTAAACCTTATCCCGGTATTACATGTAATCGCGAGCCAAATTTTCACAGATTTCATGGGGACAGCCGGGATCTTGTTAGAAAAACTCAACCCGCTCAACCGGGCCAGCCCGTTCCATATAATCAGGACCTAAGAAGCCCAAGCAAATTTTCCAATAACACTGTATGAATTGTTTCATCATAATTAAATGTTCTTCACCTTTTCTTAGCTTCAGCATGTTCTTAACATGTTCTTAAATATTTGGAAATTTTCAGCCTCATGTTCTTATAAAAAAGGTTCTTATAAAAAACAGTGTAGCGAAACAGCAAGAAAATTATATGCTCACTTGCGTTTTTCTTGTCATATCAGGATGTGTTTGAAATCAAGTTGCGGATCCGTCTCAGCTTATTTATTTAAACTTTTTATTCTTAATTGTTCATGAAGAGCCAGTTGTTTATAATACCCTTACTAAATTATCTATTTAGCTTGAAGGAGTAAGACAAACATTTCTGATGAATATCTCCACAACATGTAAACATGTCACAGTTAAAGCCACTCAAAAAAATCCCAGTTTATCATCCGTGCGCGCACCGAGTTTTGCCAGAGAAAAGAAATATGTGACCAAAGAGTCGATAAAAATTTAATTAACAAAGTTAATTAACAAAGTGAGAAAACCGCCTGCATATTTACCAACACTTGACCGTATGCATTGCTAATTTGTGTCAAAACTCGCTTAACATCAAAATTACTAGGTCACTGTAAAAATATTTGCATGAAACCAACCCATTTTACAAGTATATTGACAATCCTTTGCCAAAATACAGTGAGACATATTAATGATTTAATATCAATAACTTTATGTTAACAAGTTTTAATCTAAACGAAAGAAGAATATAAATATATAAAGAGAATGTTTAGCTAGTATATTTACATAATGTCTTTCGCCTCCCATCAAAATAAAGCATAGATTTTAACTTTAAGCTATAAAGATTATTGGCAATGACCGGTATTACAAAACACGACTTAGAATAAAAGATTTAATATCAAGAATTTTACGTTAACAATATTCCAATCTTAAAAAAAAGGAGAACTTATACTTGTTTTGTCAAAATAAAGCTATAAACATTTTTTATCTCCTAATGTGTATAAAATATCCGGAAAACAATGCTCAATACATGGAAGCAGAACAATTTATATATGGTAGGGAAAAATTTAATGTGTCGTGGTTTAATACCCACTCGTCAGTATATATATATATATCTTCATCTGAATTTGTATTAGGAACTTCAGCTAATTTAAGCTTGTATTGTTATTCTAATTGACATTGCTCTATATAAACTAGTTACCTGCTGTAAATACTTATTCTAATCTATCCGATATATAAATGTTTCAGTTGATGTGTTTCGTACGTTGTTCGTATACTGAATACCAAAAACATCATGAAATTTTTCGGGTTAATCTTTCTTGTTTATTTGCTAAAATTGTCGGATGGAAAAGGATTCTAAAGAAAAAAGATCACTCAAAATGTCATCTTAATCGAACGAGCATTTAACTTGAACAGATATATGTATTGTGTGCTTGTATTAAAGTAGAATAAAATCAAAGTCAAAAAAACATAAGTCTCATAATCAACCAGTTAATGAGAATCTCACATTACTTACGTATCCTCCGTTCTTCGTTATCCAAGGCATTATCTCCTTCACCAATTGGTTGCAGATATCAACAACACTCTTTTCCCACTCAGCTACTCGATCGATGTTGTAGCACAAAACCGCACGTTCTACTGCAAATCTGATTAACAGCGAAACAAGTTCCCACGTCATTCGCTTGGCCTTAGAGTGTTGAACAACTTTACCTCTAAAGTTTACCAATTGAGTGTCAATGGTTTTACCTCCTCCAATGCGGGCCGAATCCATGGGTAATATGAAAACCTCTTGATGTTTAACAAACATATCGATTACAGTTCTTCCCTCGCAGCCATTTTCGATGTCGAATTGATCTTTACATAACTTCTCTCCAGTTCTGGACGTTATCAAAGCTTCAAATAACCAAATCAGTTCTCGGCTAACATCGAAAGATTCCACTTTAGATAATAAATCATGTCTTCCGATAGTCTCGAGAAACTGTTTTAAGAAGTCTGTGTTTCCAAACATCAGTATATGGCGTTGTTGGAGCGCTACAAGAGCTTTCAGAAAATCCTGTTCACGTTCACATCGATCAAGGATTTCTTCAGGCAGATCGTCGCGGCAGAAAAATAGAAAGTCTTTCTTTTCACTAACAGTAAGCCCATACTTAATATCGAGGAAAAATGAGCGATAAAGTCGACTACAGTAACGATTCATTGCCGAACCGAAATGAAAAGAAGAGATTGAAAACAATACAGTATAAAAACTATGTACATGGTAGTGATGTGGCGGTCACAGAACTGATATTCGCAAGCCTCGCAATTATATACAAAATTCTATGGTCAGGGGAGGGTCTTCGAGGGGATTACCCATTGCTAGATTGGTCACGAAATCTTTTGATTGGTCTTCTTTCTTAAATCCCTTGCCTCAATTGGCCACACATATGACAGCTGATATACAAATATTAAATGGACTCCCACGATCAATTTATTCGAGGTGGCAGCATTACAGGGCTGTGCGAGATTGAGTATAAGGCCCCATAAAAATAATTATTAGTTTATCATCCGTTTTAGCTGAAAAATGTCATGCGGGCGGGCGGATTTTATTTTTATTTTTTATTTTATTTTTTGTTTTTGTCCCGCTGTAGCATTTTAAAACGATAAAACAGTGAGTAAACTCAACAGTATTTTGACTTTAGACAGTTTGGGAAGAAAGGCAACAATCTATAAGTGTTGACAAAGGCAGTTTTGGCACTTTGTGTCCATAGCAGAATCTACGATTCGATCCAAATATTTTAATAATGAAAATTTGAAACACAGATTGTTTGTGGTCTCTCATAAGGTTAGACCCGTTCCGAAAACGCTCAACATCTTTTAGTGTTGGTCTACCACGAACAAAAGTGTGTGCCTTTGTATGTAGTTTCAGCGTGTAAGACATATCTAACCTTGAATCACGCGTCGTCATTCAGCCTCCATGTGTGCTTTGAGATATCCTAGCCTTACTTATGCATGCGCTGACTTAGCCTTAGTTACGCATGCGCTGTACTACATAAACGCATGCACTTTACTTGCTGGACTGCGTTTTGCGTCTCAAGACGAAAAAAACTAATAATAACGAAGCCCAAATTATAACTCGGATTCCACAGGAAGCCCAAGTAATTACAAGCCGCAGGCGAGTGATTTTACAACGTTTTGAGTGTTTCTCCCAGCATCAAAAGAGCTCTATTTTGCCCAAAAGTTGTATAAAGTTGTGCTCTAAAGTCTTTTATGATAAAGCAAAACAAGCAGCAAAACAAGTAAGCGAAAACCATGACTTTATCTGTGTAATAAAACATAGATTTGAACCAGTAAGAGCATGCATTATGTCGTAGCTATAATTTTATCATAAACTGTGATAAAACATATATTCTCGACAAATCAGAGCACGATATATGACAATAGGTTATACACATATATATATTTAGGATCACCCAACAAGTGGAGTAATGCAAATCCTGCATTTTTTTTAACTGGCTACGCTACAAGAGAAATTAGCACTTAGCACACTTTTTTCATTTTACTCCCAAATAAATCTTTCTTAAACTTGCATTTGCTAACTCTTTTTCTGTCTGCCTACTTGGGTGATGCTAAAACAATTAGACCCTTCACCCCCGAGGGCTACGGGTCTAATTCATGCCCCTAAATAGGGGAGCAGCACTGGGTGCACCCGCCCCCATTGGAGCAAAAGGTACGCTTTTGTCGCAATTAATTTTTTTAAATGCTTTAATTAAAAATATTTTAGTTGAAAAATGATTTACTGAAAAAAAATACCGTTATCATGTACCTAACAATGATTGTCATTTCTGTAGTTCACATTTGGATGCCATAAGAAGTTGTGAATGAAGTGATCGGTATGTAATAATATATGAAATGATGGATAATGAAACCATTTATAAAATTGTATTTTAAACATGCAGCTGCTATTTTATAAGAAAATGAGCAAGAAAATAAGATGCTAATTAATATTCTGCAACTAACTTTTAATTTGTTTATTGATAGTAATATGATTTACCTTTTGATTCTTAAGAGTAAATGCCAGCATCGG
>JAOTRI020137554.1:5000-10955 GCA_028564885.2 Zoanthus sanctaehelenae
TGCGGCTTGAAGTTTTGAAATTGAACTTTGGAAGTTTGAAATTTCGAAGACTGATGTTTTATATTTAAAATTGCACTTTTAATTTCGGTCAACGTACCTTTAACAGGACTGTCTTTCATTGTTTTTCATTATTTTAAACTGCTGAGAGAAATAGATAAAAAAATAATAACCATCGGCAAAATTTACTGGCTCTTAGACGGATATGAAATTTCCTTCTTATGCTGCAGATAGTTGTACTGAATTGTTCTATGTCCCATTACAACTTTCTGCTAAAATAATTCATACAGTGCTATTGAAAAATTTGCTTAGGTTTCTTGACTAAAGTTTGCAGATAACAATTTTACACCCCAGGTTTTTCATTATTCAAACCGTAGTTCTCAGTTCTTGAGATAAACTGGCAAGAAAGTCAGTATATTTGAAGAACATGTTTAGGAACATTTGAGGCTGATACACCGAAAATATTTATAATTTAAGAACGTTCGAACTCAGTCAAAAAATTCGAAGCCTTTAGAAAATTTAAAAAATGGTTCAGCCTCAGTTAAAAAATTCGACGTTCTTATAAAAAAGACTGTAGCTTTGAAATCTAATATAGTAACAGATTTTTAGGGCAACTAAAATATTTGTGCCGATTAGGTGTTAGAACTAAAGTCTATGTGAGTTTTTCTCCAGCATTATTAAGTCATCCACCACCATTAATTGAGAAACAGCTTAAAGCTGGCAGACACACATTTTTGTTAAAAGGCGCTATTAGTATTAAAATGGATAATCTGGGCACAGGAATAAATGAAACATTAATTTTTTTATACTTAAAAGGGCAGTTTATATTTTTGTGAAAATTAAGAAGATATTAGAGGATGAAACGACTTTAATTCTACCTTAATGAAGCTTGCACCGGTGAAACTTGATGTTTCATTTTCCAGACTGTACTGATGATAATCAACTATCAATACAAACAAAATAAATAAATTGAAGCAATAAAATAAATCAAAATAAAACTAACAAGAAATGACTGATTACATTCAATTAATAAAATAAAAATAAAAAAAAGTTTGCAGTTTCTGGAGCGATTTTATAAATTAACCTGATTTTTTTATATTATGGCCTTTCTTGTATTACCCTCGCACTGACGACCTACTTATAACAACAACTCTATTTTAGAACAATGCGGCTCAGATTGGCCAACTAGAGTTAACAATTTAATGACTAATGTGCACAGTAAAAACACAGGAACGCCGTTTGATATTTAATATAGTACCTTTGTTAAATACTTCACATATTCTTTTAATTTAAAACATTCTCGGACGATCAGCACTGTTTTAAAATGTGTTTTTGTTTCGAGATTTTTCGCTATTTAAAACATCTCACAGAAATAGAAACAAATTGAGAACAAATTGAAGCTAAAACACTCAAAATATTAAGAACGATTAACCTTGACATAAATTACTAATTCTTATTACAAAAGTACGTATCGTGCAATAAATGTCCTTGCAAATGGAGCATCGATATTCATATAGCAGTTGTTTGATTAGCGGTGCGTCTTATTGCTAGAATAGCTGACAGAACTATTTTATTTTTGAAACCAATTACCTCTGTCGCCGTCATATTCGCCTTTTTAAGCACGAAGATAGACGAAGCATATTGAATAATCATAACTTTAATTAGTATTTAATGCTTCATTTGCGCCAGGCCAATTTTTTAAAAATGAAAATGCCCTATTTTTGTATCATTGTAGAGCTCGAGAATGCAATTGGCTGCGTTGTAAGAGGCTTTTACTATAAAAGACGAAATGATTTTTTCAAGCATTTATTGTATTTAACCACAAGAACTCTTGAGGTTAAAGATTTCTTTCAATTTGAAGAAAATATGAGTCAGGTTAAGTTTGTCGTCACAATTTTTCTCGTAACTTTGCTGGCAGCTAAAGGTAAAAAGTTTCTGCATATTTTTGTTATTATTCAAAACAGAAATAGTAATTTTGAAACGTTTATTTTTGTCGAGTATTTGTCGTCTTCTATATTTCCTTGTTCGTGTTTGTTTCAACCATTAAATGAAGTTTATTACATTTCAATGTCAGTTCTTCCAAAAATTTGTGTTTCATTTTGAAAAATCCCGGACATCTCATTTTTGTTTTTAGTTTGCTCTTGTTTCTGCGAACGGTTTGAAACACCAAAAAATTTAGAGAAGTGTATTGATAATTTTGAGACAAAAACAATTAATTTTTAGGGCAAGGCTTTAACAAACAGCGCAGATCGTTCGAGAACCTTTTACTTTTAGTATCAAAATATTACATGAATACTTGTATCATTTGGGACAATAGCAAATGTTAATATTCTAAAAGCAGATGTAAAACGGTGCTGGAAACAGTTTCACTTTATTTTAGCCTGACAGCCCCAGCTTTTTCTTAAATTGTTTTAGTAATATTTCGGACAATCCGGCTGAGCACTGTTGTTCTTATAAAAAAAGTGCGTACGTGCATGTATTTAAGAAAACAATCAACTTTAATGAAAAACGAAAAATACGTTATTTTTTTAAAGAACCAACAAATTTAACCAAGGTCAATTTTCCTAACTTTTGGCGATTTCAGTCTCAAATTGCTCAAACTGCAGAAAATACTGATAAGAGAATCAAACAAGGCCATAAAAAATGACGCACCTCGCATTCTTCGTATACAATACAAATACGAACCACCGCGAGACTTCTTGTGTTTTATATTACGTTTCTATATCAAATTTATGTTTTGGTGAAGTCTTTGCATAAAACATTTTCATATATATTCGGAATCTTACTTAGATTGCTCTTAAAATGTTTTTATATTTTGGCCAATTTGAGCTTCGTTGTTCTTATAAAACTGTTCTTATATACAAAAAGCGCAAAGTTTGAAACGCCTCCTTAAATATGAAGCCTAAACAATTTCTTTGTTCGCGTGTAGTAGGTACACCGTCAAGTTGTTTTCTAGACGAGGTAAAAATACTAAATAAAATAAACTTTAGCATTTTTATGATCAAAGGCGCTTTACAATAATAAGTATAAAGTTTGACAGTTGAGGGTTATAGATAGTCCGTTAGAGCGGCTCACAAATAATATCATCAACAAATGCCCTCAGAAGAACAGACAGACCGTCAAACCGGGATCACTACTCTACTAAGTTCCCCAATATGATAGAGGGTCGAGTGAATGGACCTACGGTTTAACGTCCTTATCCGAGAAGACACGAACGTCTAACCATTTGCAGATGTTAGAGGAAAGGCAGCACCTTCTCCTCAGTTATTTTACCCTGAGTGAGGGTCTACCATGAATTGATCTCCTGCCTCACACACAGAAGACTGGCGCCTTACCAATGATACTCAAGAATGATTACTTCAAAGTTTTAATGAATAACTGCAAACAATTGGTCCTATTTCTGTACTATAAACGATAATATATTCCTCTTGTCAGATGAAATTGATTTTATTTGGACAAACTCTCCTGTTTACACTCAGAAATTGTGTTCAATAAACTTTATTTCTAGTAAAAGGTTTAGTTTTGTTTATTTCAACATTTTACAAAACTGGATGTTTAAAATATTATGTTTACTCAATATTGCCAAGACCAAAAAAAACCCTTTTTGCATTTTCTTTTTAAAGATTTATTTCAACCACACATTGCCGAAAGATCAAACATACTTCCTCAGCATAATACAAGAATACTGCCCGGTTAGCCCATGTGGAAAGGGTGCAAGTCGGCCATGCGAGAAGCTTGTGTTCTATATCCGACTGGACTAACTCTCAGGGTCTTAAAAAGAAGAAAGTTCTGCTTTTGTTTTAATGTCTACTAATAGTTAGACTTCCTCGTCTTCTCGGGTACGAACGTTTTTATGTTCATATGAACATTTAGGAACTTAGTGAGGTTCTAAGGAGTAGAGATAATAGGACTCGAGGTCCCCTACAAGGATCTTACTCGTGGGCCTACGGTTTAACGTCCTTATCCGAGAAGACGCAAAAGTCTAACTATTTGCAGATGTTGAAGCGAAGGTAGCACTTTCTTCCCCCCTTTTTTTAAGACCCTGAGTGTTGGTCCGGCCGGGAATCGAACCCGAGACCTCCCTCACGATAGACTGGCGCCTTACTAACTGGGCTAACCAGGCGGCGGTTAATCCTTGGTCCAATCTATCTGTCTCTTTGTCGAGGGACTTAAAATAACTTACACACTTTTCGCAAAGAGCAGGGTGGTGATCCCGGTGTTGTGGTTTTTCTCCTCAACTGAGGGCACATAGTTTCTTATTTGCGCCATAACAATCCGCTTAGCGGACTTTCCAAGACCCCAAAACTGTTATGACCTTTGTTTGTTTATAAAGCACTTAAAGCTCTAGAATTAATGTGACAGCGCGATGCTGTTATTGAGTTCATGTGCGTCAGTCATTACTAAGCAGTGACACCGCGCGATGTAGATCCAGTCCAGACGCTAACTGTCAACCCTTGCTTAACATAGAGTCTCCGTAAGATCAGTTGGTAGAGCGTGCGACTAGGACACGGAAGGTCGTTGGTTAAAACCCCGTCTGGGAATCGGAATTTCTCCGAGTTCCTCCTTGTTATTTATACCATTTAGCTTTTATTTTTTTACACTAATAGCTTCCCCATCATGTTTAAGAAAAAAATAATAACAAGAAACTCTTTAGAATCTGCAAAAGTTAAAAGGAATTTATTCAGTTGTGAGGTTCTGTGTAAGAGGATGAGGTCGCGTAACTGATAACCACAGGGTACCCGAGTGTACATGCAACGGAGGGAAAAAACAAAACAGACTTCTGAAAGACCCGCTTGCTCTACATCACTCACCAAAGGTGAGAATGTTTATTGCTGTATCTATGTGTAGTGCATGACAATCTTTTTTATTTTGTTAGGTCGAGGTGCTGTGAACCAAGTTAACCTTAATGCCAATGAAACCGTGCAGTGTATTAACTCGCCAAACTTTCCGATGAATTACGATCCGAATCTGGATTGTTTGTGGGTAATAACAGCTCCCAGTCACTGCGTTGTGTCATTGAATATCACCAGCCTTAAAATTGAGGGAAATGCAGACAATTTTTTTGTCAAAGATGGTGGTTTAGCTGGGGATATGATCCTTTATAATGCATTTTCTGGAACACTTGGCGATGGCGTATCATCAAAATTGTTGAAATCCTCTGGGGCAGTGATGCGGGTTGAGTTTAATTCTGACATCAGCGTCGAATTTACCGGTTTTAAGGCTGAATATAAAGAGTGTTGTAATACGACTGCAGGTGAGAATTTAATAAAATTATTAAAAATATACTCCATAGATGAGAAAGAGAACTCAACTTTAATACACCTATTGCTATCATTCACTTCTTTTAAAGTGCCTACGATACAAAAACTGTTTGAAAGATCATGTCACGACAAATAATTTCAGAAAGTTTTAAACATAATTTAAGCTTGATGAACTAGTTTCGTTACAAAGTTATAATTATCTCTTATAACAGCTTTAATTTTTGAATCCCGTGCTGTGAATCAGACTCGAGGTAATGAGCAAAACTGCATTTTCTCTCAAATAGTTAAGATCATAACTATGTCGTAGAAACAAAAACACGGAGGCCTGAATGCATTCTCCGAGCCAACTATCAACGCAATATCTAGAACTTGATTGGCTATAATCACTGGCCTAACATGTTCTGAAAAACAAGTACAGAAATATGTGAACGTGAAGTTGACAGCTGTTTTTTTCATGGAAAGATAAAAAGTAATATTTCAAAAACTAGTTCGAATGCAGAGAGAAAGCTGTAAAAATTAAATGCTCTACTTTAAAACATAGGAAACTAGGATTTAGCTCATAAAATGTTCTTGCTGTTTGGTTTGATTTTTCTTCTTTCATCTATTGGATAACCAAAGGTACAACAACAACAACAACAACTTTATTCTCTCACTTTGAAAAGTTACATATAAATACATTTGTCAATTACAAAAATAA
>JAOTRI020137565.1:0-10953 GCA_028564885.2 Zoanthus sanctaehelenae
GATAAACAAGTAATCGCAACTGGTTTGAACACAATGTAAACAGCGAAATATTTTTAAAGTTTTGCACAAAGAATTTAATATGTAATTGTAAATTTTTTTGCACAAAAGAAAAGATTTAAAGGTACAGCAAAAAGCAACTTCAAATTATTTGTTCAGACATGGTGCTATTTGTAAATTATTTATGATTGTCATTGCGTCCCAAAGGACGCACGATTCAACAGCTTGATGCGTCCTTGAGCAAAAATGTGCGTCTGAGACGCAGGACGCGCAGTTAGATGGAACACTGTAGCCGTAGGTGTGTTGCATTTAGAACTATTAACCTACAAAGTTTTAAAGGTTGCTGCTTCAAATTAATCAAGATAGTGCTATTTATATACTTGAAGTAATATTTGGTTGAGTCTATGACGTCATCAGTCATCTCATTTGCATATTATACTCATTTTTCAAACTTAAATATTTCTGTAACCAATGCAGATATTTGAAAACAGTAAACGGGGTTTGTAATCTTTCGAGTTGGCTATAATCATCTCATATCCAACAAGCGTGAGTGGAATAATTGTTTTACTAAATTTCATGAGTTTTCTGAACCCTTCGATACTTGAAAATAGCAAAAAACTTTAATAAATTAATTAACAAGATTTTTTTGCTAGTTTCCATATATGGTCATTCAGGATAATTATGAGCTGATAATCGAGATCGAGTGAACCAATCAGAACGCTAGAAATGCAATAATCGAGGTTGAAAATTTAATAAAAATTATTATCAATGCCTTCAGTCAATTAATGTTCCTTACTGTCTCACACACTAAAGAAAACCTTAAACAGTTGCCTGAATGATGAGGCATGAGACAATGCAGTCCAGTTGAAGAGTAGACGAAGGGTATAGTATTCACAGTCAATTGGTGCCAAAGCTTATTTCAATACAATACAATACAATACAATAATCTTTATTTTAACGAGGGTGACATTAATAACCGTAATTTCAGTTTTCTAACTAATGGCCCTCGGGACCTACGGTTTAACGTCCTTATCTGAGAAGACGCGAAAGTCTAACCATTTCAAGATGTTATGGCAAAGGCAGCACTTTCTCCTCAATTATTTTAAGACCCTGAGTGTTGGTCCGGCTAGGAATCGAACCCGAGCCTCCCGCATGATAGACTGGCACCTTACCAACTAGGCTAACCAGACGGCGGTCAAAGTGTTAAGAACATAAAAAACTTTGACCCTTTTGGTCTGGACACTAAGCCAGTGCAGGACGTTAGTTCCAGAAAGATGTAGGTACTCATTTATTAACCTTGGAATATGAAATGCGGAACAAACAGTTCTCTGGCAATAAAGAATAAAAACAAAAATATTACATTATTAATAATGTTAATCATCAAACATTTTATACCTTTCTCATTGCACAAGGCCTGCGAATCAAATCAAGGCATTTACGATGGCTGTGAAATCTGCAATCTTTAAAGAGTGAAAGTATTCAAAGTTAATACATAATAGATATATATAAAATTACGGTGAAACCCCGTTAATACGACCACCAATGGCACAAAATAAAGTGGTCGTATTAAAGGGGATTTCCACAATAACAAGGTGTTAAATAAGAAAATGTATGGACATTTTGCACAGGTGGTAGTTCTAATGCGGTGGTCGTAATGGTCATTTTATGATAAAACTTAGAGAAAACTGAAAGTTGTAAAAATCGGACCATTCACACTGTATCGTTTACAAAGTTTTGATTATAGTGTTTTAAAGGTGAATTTTTAGCATGGGTACCTTTACAGACAAAGTCTAATTGCCACATGGTCCAGATGGCCTTTCCACATTTGTCACAGTTAGGATTGACACTTGTTGCCTCTGCTTTAATGAAATGATGACCAAGAATCTTTTTTAGCTCAGAACTTTCTTCAACCGGGATCTCCTAAAAGGAATAATGTTGCACACCTAATTAGTAAAAACCAAAAAGATAATTATGATGATCATTGTTAGTACGATGATTATTAAAATGATTTAATACTATTAGGACAATCGTTAACTCAGACGGATAATCATTAGAAGAATGGTCATTAGTAGAAGGATGACCTTCATCAAGGGGATGAACAATATTATCTTGAAGATGATCAATATTGGAAGATGATCGTTATATGGATGTAAATCAATTATCAGAAAGACATTAAAAGGATGATAAAAAAGAGAAAGGAGATTATAATTATTAGAATGACATTGACTATCTATTTAATAAAGGAATGGTTGTCAGAAAGATGAGAAACATCAGAAGTTGATCATTATTACAACGATCATTTTCTGATTACTGATCAGTTAAAAATGATTGTTGTTAGAAAGGACAGTCATTATTTGATGGAATGTCATCATTAGAGTGATGTTACAGGTGTTCTCATCATTACACGAATTATTATTTGCAGAATTTATTTTTTAAAAGGATGATTAATTATCATTAGAAGATGATCATTAAGAGATCTATAGAATATGTTTAGGATGGTAACTATTACACAGATGATCATTAGAAAATGGAGGATTATCATTAGGATTGTAATTATTAGATAGATAATCACTAGAAGATGGTACATTATCATTAGGATGGTAACTATTAAAAAGATAATCACCATAAAAGCTGATCTTAATGAGAAGGTCGATCATTATAAGTAGAATAACTATTGTTTCATTGTTATGTACCTCAGCTTCTTGCAGTTTAAGCCGCAGCATGACTAACTTTTCCACAAGCTTCTTCCTTTCCAAAGAATATTCGGGTGATCCTTTTATTAAATCTTTACAGCCTTGGATAGAGTGCCGGAGCTCTTCCGTAGTCGTTACACCCATAAACGACTGAAACGATAATACTATACTGCTAAGCAAGCACTAAAATCTAGAGAAACAACAACTTTAAATCTGTTTGCCTTAAACTTCACTCATATCTTGGGAAACGACCAGTTTAAATCTGTTTGCTATATTCTTAAATGTATAATAAACATTTTCAAAAACTAGAAGTTCAATTAAGATTAATTATATTTGTTTTTTTAGGTTGAAAAACCCTCTTCATTACCGTTTTTCACAATCAGTCAAAGATTTTCAAATCTTATCGCGAGGCTGAAATATAAAGCAATGGGTATCCGTTTTTGGTTATGAAGTCATTAAGTCAAACTGATACAAATTTCTGGAACTAAGTAATGACAAAGAAAGGTAATATAACTTCTGCTAGATTTAAAAATGAAGTTTGAAGTGAAGGGAAAGAGGAAGCGAGGACGACCGAGGAAGACGTGGAGATCGCAGGTGGAGGAGGAGAGCTGGATTGTTCAGTTGGTTTGAAGAAGGAGGATGCAATGAATGGAGCCGCTAGATGGAGAGTGGGAGTGGGAGAGATTGGTGGCAGAGTGGAGTAAATCTGGCCACCCTCGTTTACGGGGATAAAACTGGATCAAACCTGGATTGATGATGAGGATGAACAAAGTGCAGCCTTCAAATACATAAATCTCAGTATTTGTTAGCATAACATATTCTTACATACAGTATGACTACAACTGGAAAATATATATTTAAAACTAACTTTGCATTACAATAAGACTTCTGTCCATTGTTTACTTTGAAGCTTCTCAACATCAGATGATTCAATAAAATGGTTCGTCTAATCGTTGACTCACTTCTGATAGTACTTAAACAGTAATTCGGTATTCAATCGTATTGCAGCTTTTAAAGGCTGACACTTGGTCACCTTACAAAAGCTAAATTACTTCCTACCTCATGAGTGGAGAAATGGTCTTCATCTATACCCAGGAGCTCCTCATACAAAACAAACTCACTTAAACTGTCATCTCTCGATGCACTGTTAGTTTCATGAGCATCCAAGGTTGCTATGTAATCTCCATTCTGGCCCATTCCTTCAGAGTTTCCAGTTGATGCTCTTGACTTGAATGAATCAAACGTATCTCCTCGTCCACTGCGAAATGACTCTGAACCTGTGAAGCTACTAAAGCTACTAGTCCTAGATATTATTTCATCCTCCTGCTTGTGAATTCCAGGCACAAAATTAAATTCTTCTTCCAATCCTGTATAAAACACTTCCTTGCTATCTTTATGCTGGGATGAAATATCTTTCTCCTCGTTACCTATATTATTTTCCCCGATACTAAAAGTTGCATTACAAGGAGTTTTATCATGCTTTATCGATGCACTGCCAATTAATAAAACTGACAAACGGTCATCTTTGACCGAGTATTCACCAGTGTTTATGTGTTCTGTAATTGTGGAAGCCATATTCATATCTCCACCGCGAGGTTTATAACTAGCAACACCTTCAGGTGTTGAAATGAATTCTTTGTCAATACCTAAATATTCTTCAATTGTATTAAATTTTAACTTATTTTTATTGATGATTTGAAAACCTGCTGGCTCCCGAATCTCTTGTTGAGTATTTTGCAAGATTTTGTCTTCTTTTGTACCTATTACCGTTCCTGGCTGCGATGAAGCTAAATCAACAGGGGAAACAGTACAATTTGTAAGCTTATCATTTTGGCTGGTAAGAAGAGCGTGGTCTTCTTTAGGATTTAGTCTACTACAAAGTTCCTGATTCTCTAAAGATTTTTCCCCCGTTTCTAAAGTTCCATGATTTTTTCCCTCATTTTCCTTGGTTGGTACAGTACAATTTGTAAGCTTATCGTTTTGGCTGGTAAGAAGAGCGTGGTCTTCTTTAGGATTTACTCTACTACGAAGTTCCTGATTCTCTACTGATTTTTCCCCCGTTTCTAAAGTTCCATGATTTTTTTTCTCTTTTTCCTTGGTTGGTTTCTGTTCTTTGTCACTATCCACCCCTTCTCCATCTGCAATTGTTGCAACACTGGTTTTCTTTTTCTTCTTTTTCTTTCTCTGTTTTGCTTCAAATTGTTTAATTTTAGTACCATGGGATGAATAAAACATTTGCTGTGTGGCTGGACTAATAAGAGGGGATTCATGGCCATTTTCTGAAGCTTCTATTTCTTTTGCTGATGGAGCTTTTGCATCGGCCGAATCTATACAAGAGAAACGCAACTGCCAATCAATAAAAGTTTTATCCTAAAAATTTATTTATCATAGATGAAAAGCTGCATCGGTGTTCCTACAGACAAACTTAATTACAAAAAAGATAAACTTTAATTAATACGCTGTGTAGTAAAAGAATTTATCCTTTTATAAAAATTAATTATAGAATTATATCAGTGCAAGGTCTGCATTCGTACTGGAAGATATTTGTGCAACTGAGATCTTTCACTGCACAAACTGAACATGACGATGCCTGTACGAGAGATCGAGGGGGAATATTTTTTAATTTCTTTGATATTAAATTGTTGGGCTTTTTCTGACATCGGATTTAACGCGTGACATGTCAGATTTATCTCGCCTTGTCATCATTTTGTTAACTGATGTTCCAAAAAACAGACAAACAAGTTTATTATACTGTAGCTAGGTAGGTTAGCATTAATTACTATTAAAATATGTAGCTGTTTTTAATCAATTCATATTACTTTATGTGGTTCTGCTTTATCAAAGTTATTCATTTGCACTGTGAATACACGAAAAATGTATTCTTAAATGCAGACAATCACTAATTGTATAACGTTCTACAAAGAATCGGGTTAGAAAATCTCCTTCACCCTGGCATAAGTTCATTCTCTCTCTATCCACTTACATCGTCTTCCCACTGCGCTAGGTCATCAATCCCATCACATTGTATCTAAGCAATGTATGTATACATGTATCATTCAGTACCTGAACATATAGGATACTGCTTCCCTGAAAGATCATCCTTTAGCGCTTCTTGAGACAATGAACTGTTGCAATAAGAAATGAAACAAATACAGAGTGACGTACTTTGACAAACTTATAAAGTAATAAATATCAATTTACTGATTTCATCTTCAGATATTGAAACTTTGATAATGAGATTTTATTAACTACTTTCAATCTTTATCTGAGAGACAAATAACGTTAGAAATTTTTATGGCAAGTTACAAAAAATACTAAAAGTATGTACATAGCTGCATCTGCTTTGACAGCCAATAAAGGTTAAAATATAAATTCTTTGAAGGAGAGCAATTACCAAGATATAATGTTGTTTGTGATATGTATACCAATTCACAAAATATCTTCTTTAATTTCTGTTTCAATCAAAAAGCACTTGTTGGTGCAACTTCAATTAGACATAGAATTACAATAATTATTATACATTCAAGAATATATGAAGAAATCTATTAAATAAAATAATTTTAACTATATATTGTTAAAACATTAGTTAATTACAAAGTTACTGTTCTTTTAATCTATTATCAATATGTGAAACACACACAACATGATAATACTGTAACTCTAGCAGGAGATCTGGGCCCAGTTGTTCAAAAGGCAGTTTAACAGCACTGACCCAATCTTGAATGGTACAGTAGGACATGATCTGTAACTGCTGGATTAACATTGAAGTTTTATCCTTTGAAAACACATAATTATAGTATTCTGTAAGTATCATCCACCTTTTTAAGGAAGAAATTATTTTTGCTGAAAATTGCCCTAACACAGTATCTACAAATGGTTAGAACTTCATGTCTTTTTGTATAAGGACATTATACAGTGGTCTGTAGGCTGTCTTCTTTAAGGAGGCCATTTATGGTTGTTCTTACAAGTATGAAAGTATGAAGGCTCTCAACTGTTAGAAAAATTCTAATATTTATTTGTAAAGTGCTTAGAGCTATTAAATAATTATTGTATATTATTATAATTTTGATAACAGAATAATTATTAAAACTAGCAATTTTCCATATTTAGATTTAAAGGACCAGTAAAAAAATTTTTCATATCAGTAATAAAATTAATTGTTATGATCTATAGACAATTCAAAATGAAATCAAGTCACCTAAAGTTTAACTTACATATCAAAATCAACACTTGATATACCATATATCAGCAAGTTCTTGACAGTTTGGACTTGAACAGGACTGTTCAGGAAAGCAAAGGGCTGGTAAAATTCTCTAATTCACAAAAGAACAAACAAAAAGTTAAATATTTAATATTCAACCAGGTTAACAAGTACATTCTACTCAATCATTTCCTGTGATTTTAATGTGTCTGGTTAGGTTATTATTTAAACTAATTATAAGGATAACCAGCCCTAAGTACTGTGTCTGTACCATTTCATTCCATTCACATAAATTTGCCATCCGAACCAATGTTTCCTTCAATGCCAACATCTCTATTCCTCCGTCCTCTTTTTCCCATCTGTTTTGCACCACACATTGCTCTCACCATTACTAACTCCGAAATCCCGAATAATAGTATATGAAAGATAAAATTCTAAAACTAGTAATAGTACAGACAAAATGATCACTGATAGGCTAAAACAACAATAGTTCTGTCCCCTGACTAGTCCCTGACTAGTACAGATACTTTTTAATATAAATCATCTGTTAGCTTAAAAATTCCTTACAAGGTTTGAGGAAAATCTTGAAAGTTCATAATTGTACAGTACCAATTCAGCTGTGTACAGTAATCATTTTTAAAAAAATGATATAATGATGTACATATGATTATAATTATAATTCTGAACAGTATCTCTCTCCTTTTTAAAAGTACACGTGATCTCATTTTCCCTCAAACACCATGACTCACTCCCATAAAACATCACAATATTATACAACTCCTGACCAATAAAACATTCCTTTCATCTTAAACAAGAACCTTTTTGAGTTCAGCAACAAACTTTCCATATCCCTTGAACTTCAAAAAGAAAACATGTATTTCTTGAGGCCCTAATTTTTGCCATGACTGATAACAAGAACTTGTTTCCTCAACTTATTGCATACAACAGTAAAAAAAGATTTTAACAGTATGAGCACATCTTCCACATGACTACTGTACCCAAATCACTAGATACAGTACAGCTGTAGTTTGAGATAAAGCCAGGAATCTTCTTAAATTGCCATGCTTTAGACCAAAATTTTCTAAATGTTTGCAAAAAACTGAGACACAAATTTGTACTTTCAGTAATAATTTATTAGTAATTTATTTAGTACAAGTTTATAAATAAAATTAATGCAGCTGCTGCAGTAATTTTACTAACTTTAAAAGCTTCTTGTCTTCTGATATCACATTGAAATAGCTCCCCAGGGTGTTTTCTTTAATGCTTTGTCTAATCCACATCTGACATCTCGTCACATCATTAGGAAGCTCCAACCTTGGAAATATCAAAACAAAAAACTTGTCAGAGCAACTATTGTAAAGTATGCTTCAATGACGTATTTTCATGCCATTGAAACCATGTAAGTGCAGCATTGAAGGTCGATCAGGAATATCAGCCAGCTTGTGCCTTTAGACTAGTCAATGATTTGAACTGTCAGTGCTTAAATTGTCAATTCATCCAAGGCCTGCCATAAAATATTGCAAATAATGTGATTGCCAAACTTCCAGTGTTTGTAATAAATTTATTTAATGATTATCATATTTAACTGCAAATTTTACAGTTTTGTAGTTTTTGCAGCAGGCTTTGGATGAAATCTAATATGAATATTTCTGTCAGTTTTTTCGCAAAGCTGGAATTCAAGCCCAAACTCTAACATTGTGATTTTTATTTTTTGCAAAATATTATTTTTGATGGAAGTATTCATCAAGCTGATTGGCCTTTTAGCAAAAAAAAACTTGCAGTGTAGGACACTGTGTTTTGCAATAATGCTCATAATTTATAGTTGATTAATAGATCATTTCAATGGTTGATAGAGACATGTGTATGTATCAGTCTTTAGTTAAAAGCTTTGACAAGGATCTATTGTACCTGATACAGAATTTGTCACTAGCTGCACATACCTCCAACTGAGTATGTTTGCCTAAGATTACAGCTGATCCAACCAAACAAAACTATTTGCAAATTCAGGAAACTAACAAGCAAAATCAATCATCCACTAAAACACACAGAAATGATCATTCACCTCTAGAGATACAGTAACAAAGACCAATACTAACCCACATACAGTAGTGAGATAATTGTAGCTGTATCATAACCTGTAGCTTTGTTGCTACTCAGTTTCTTTTTATACTGAAGTGGTAAAGCCTAGTTTGCTATATCTTTTTAGAAGATACAGTATTTGAACATTTTGAGAATTGTGCCGTGTAAAAGTTGAGAGACGTCATATTGTTACAGTTGTTGGGTTTTAAGTATAAATGTTACTGACCTTTTTATTTCTTCAACTACTTCCTTACAAGTTATCCTCAAGACCAACGGCCAGAATGTCAGTTCTGATTGTGATGGCCAGTGAAGGATCCTAAAAACAGAATATCGAAAAATAAAATAATATAAAATACTTGCACTTAATGAAACAAAATTATTATAATTATACGACCACGAAATACAGTAAACCTTGTCCTTTGGCTGTTCTGAATCCCACTTTTGCCAAAAATCTTTTCTTTGGTGTCCTTCTAAAGAGAAATACTTACCACCTACCAAGCAGGATTTTACTACACTGCTGTGCTATTTACAGCAATTGCTAGTGATCACATGAATAGCATATTTTAAACTTTCAAAGCTCACCTGCTCCCAGTGAACTATGGGTACATGAAAGATGAATTTTGCCGAGAAATTTTAAATGCAGGGCTTCTGGACTCATGCGATGAGGTGAAAGTGCATAATTCCGAAAAAATGCCTAACGGCAAATAATGTCGTAAAAATATAGTCGTACATTTTGCTGCAAATACCAAATGCTTCTTAGCAAAAAGCAGTCAACTAAACAAGGTATTCTGGGCATTCTATGCTGCTGGTCGTTTGGGGCATGTGCCAAGTTTTTATATAATACGCACCATGCTTGGAAGAAAAAAAACAATATAACATTTTTGCTTTGAAAATGGATAAGTTTCTGGAAAGACCAAAGAAAAAACCATTTGCATTATGCAACAAGAGCGCTACTGTAAGTGCTCAATATCCCTGGAAGTTCCATGCAGATGACAATCTCCTATTTTCTTCAACTTGTATTGTTAGTTCTTGACAATCAGCTTTCAGCTGTTTCACACATCAAAAGAATGAATGAATCCTCTTCGAAGCAAGCAAAACAACAGACACTGAAGATCTTTTTTAAGTGCAAAACTTCATTGAACACATAACAGACGAGACCGGCCTGACACGAAATATTTAGATTCAACCATTATATGTAACTATTGCCTAATATGTATCTTATTATTTTATATCAACATTTAATATAAGACCTTGCAGTCGAAAGAAAGAGATCTCACCAACTGCATCAAAACATTTGCAGGTCATGTAATTACACTGTTTAAAGCATTAACATATAATCTAATAGATTGTATTTTTTCTTGGATGGATATATATGTTACACACTCTTAGACTTAGCTTTCTGACTACCAAATCCACAGTTCAGTCCTAGCTCTGCAGAAACTTAACATCTGTGTTACCTTATCTTTCCCTAAGGTACTGTAACTCAGCTTTTCTTTCTTCTAGGGTAGGGTAGGTAAATGAATAGAGTATCTGCTGGTAGCCAGCCTGCAATGCATTAGTGTTCCATCCAGGGGGAGTCATAGACACATTCAATAAGTTGAAAATCCCGGTATATAAAACTTTACCTTTCTTTCAAGCCATGCTGCAAAATATCCTGAACACACTGGCAAAGATACGTAACATTTACTGAGTCTTTCACAGAATCAACACTTCTTGAAAACTGGCTTTGAATCTATTAGATTTAACATTCAATAGGAGTTAGTTCAAAAGTCTAATTGGTCTTGGAAAATACAAAAACTTTCAATAATTAATTGTTTCATGTCTTTGAGCAACTTACAATGTTAAAGTAACTTACTGATTTGGGAAAATTATGAATAATAAAATTACACTGAAATTGATAAAAAGTATTTAACCCTTTGACTCCTAAAAGGGCCTAAACCGCCCGCACCATATGGTACTGAGTCAAAGAATTCAATCTTTCTT
>JAOTRI020137576.1:0-10953 GCA_028564885.2 Zoanthus sanctaehelenae
AAGCATTAGAGCACAACTTTCTATGACTTTATCGGCGAAATAGAGCACTCGTGATGTTGGGAGAGACACGAGAACGTAAAATCACGAGCCGCAAGCAAAACAAGCGGGAAAACAAGCAAATGAAAACCACGACTTTATCGGTGTAATAAAGCATAGATTTGAACCATTCAGAGCGCGCGTTATATCCTAGCTATATTATATACTCTACTAACTCATGTTGACGACTTTTCCAAGTATTATTTAATTGTTAAATAGCTAATATACAATCTCATGATAAAATGTTTTATCTCAGTGAAAAAACTTCTAATGAATGACCTTACAACGCAGGCACAAATGGGATTGCGTTCATGCAATCTATTACCAGCCTTCATCATGTTGTAATAAGACAATCTCCCCGACAGATTTTTATATGTCAGTAAAACAACGGACGAAAATCACAGACATCTTATTCCCAGATACGATAAAATGTACTAACAATACCAACTATTGAGCATTCATTTAACGTCTGTTAAGACCAAAGCCTTCAGCGGTTTTAGCATTTTGAATAAGAATTGCTTCGTGAGCTCTGGCAACAGAATCACTTTTAAATTTAAGAGATTCATACGAAGAACGAAGTACTCGACGTTCTTACATATCACTAGCAAAATACCTATTTCACGCAAAGCAGTAACATTTATTATAATTTCGTATATACTTTTTTTCAAACAAAAAATCTTGAAAATACCCAAGAAATTAACAGGTTTGTCTCGAAGAACTGCATGGAGCGGAGTAATTTTAGCCATTAATGCCGGTAAGTAATTTTGTTGTGTTGTCAAGGCAACAACAGACTCGAGTAATAATGAACTTGTTCAATTATCATTTATGAGTAGTTTCAAACTTTGTAAACATTTGAAAAGAATATTGAAGTTGTCAGTACAAGCCATAATTGTTGTAAACTCTTTTTCTGTTAACTGATTTGTTGGGGTTGAGTGGAGAAAGTTTATTCGAAAGCGCATTTTCTATATGTATAGTAACTGAAGAAGTTCCTTCCATAATTCAAGTATTCGTACACTTTGTATTTTTGTGCTTTCCACGAAAATATGCAGTAGCTTAGACTCAATACCACGTCGACCCAAAAAGTTTTATTTACAATTGCTATTTTGTTGTCAACCTTGTAATGTACAAACATTCTAGTCTTTGTATATACTGACTACCAAGTTATCAAAACTGACGAAAATGTTAAAACCATGAGTAATTTTGAAGAGTCTAAAGTCCCACTTCATGATTTATCTAAAAATGATGTATGAAAACACAGGCACAAGGTACTTCCTGTTTCTTTAAATCCAGATGAACATTTCAGCTGAATCATAGTTTAGAAAGAATGAATACATAGGAACAGCTGGCAAACAACTATGGTAAACTTCCTTAGTGATAAACTTAGCTTTTGAACCTGATGAATATCTGTTGTGGCCAGTTGAAATATAGTTCAGTAGTAAAACACCTATTACTATTAGCGTTGTTTGGCAGCTGTTCTTATATTTATTTTTTTTTAAATCTTTTTTATTTATTTGTCAGTTTAGTTC
Organism: Zoanthus sanctaehelenae; assembly: GCA_028564885.2. NCBI lineage: Eukaryota > Metazoa > Cnidaria > Anthozoa > Zoantharia > Zoanthidae > Zoanthus > Zoanthus sanctaehelenae. The sequence goes on from JAOTRI020137576.1 coordinate 1,563, forward strand.
TCGACTAAATTTATTCTAAAATTATTCGTGGAATGGTATAGAATGTACAATGATGAAATATTGGGGATCAAACTTTCACGTGCATATTAAATTAGATGTTACATCAGGTTTAAAACTACGAACTTGTATTTAACTCTCAGGATAGTAGGTATAAATAACTATTCAACAACTTGGGTGGCCAGACAGTCGAATTTTAGTTTCATTTCAGTCTTACATATTCTGTGCAAATTCTATATCGCTAGCTGAAGCTTTTGGACGCAAGATAAACCTTCAAATATATAAACGCCATATATGAGCATAGGTACAAACCAATGACCGTAAACGCTAAACATCCCTCTAGGGGAGGATGGGCTTCTTTATTACGGGATCCTATTGAAGAGGTGGCTTCCTTAAAGGTTATCTTACACTCTGAAATGCAAAACATAATCAAAGTTCAAACTCTATTTTTGATAGACAATGCTTGTCCTTAAAAGCAGCTTTCAAAGCAAAAAAAACGTCTTTTCAAATGCTATTAAAATGATAATTTGGATGTTAAGATACTTTAAGTGAAACTGTTACCGGAAGTAAACAAAAAATTTGACTGTGATATTTCAAATGTGTTTTTTTCGAAACAAATTTTTACACTACGTGTGGCCAAGTTACAGCTCTATCCGGTTTTTACCTATCGCCACAATATTTGTCAAAATGAACTCCAAAACGGCGTCACTAAACTGGAAATTCAATTTACTGTAGTTTACTTTTCTTAAAGTTAATTCTAAGCAATTACGTCTTCGAAATGCAAACGTTTGTTGAACTAGCTCAAAAAATGTTATCGAAAATCCTTGAAAAATTAAAATGTTTTAGTTTAAGCTCCACAAAGGAAAACGTTCAAGTCCAAATTAACATAAATTAACAAGGTCGTCTTTGCTTAGAAAAAAGATCTCAAAAAACAAAAATTCAGTTCGCACGGCTCATACTATGATTTAAAAAATTTCGTAACCTTTCCAACAATGTATAGGTTAAAGGGTGTGCGAGTTAAAACAATGAAAATACTTAATTTATAAATAAAGTGAAAACATTAAAGACTGACATTCATAACCAAAAATACATTCATGTAACACAAATCTGAAATGTTTAAAAACTTTAATTGAACACTAACTTTTTCTTCCGTTACAACCAACACAGAAATACTTAATCTGATATAACATAAGAATTAAGATTCACAGATAGATTTATATGAATATATGATCAAATTCTATTTTAGCGAAATGTGCATTTTGTTGTAATCCCTTTGTGATTTAAGTATGGATACAAGGAGGAAAGCTTGTTTGTAAACTTTGTACCGTTTTTTGAGAGTGAGACAGGTAAAAAACTTTTACTGAAAATTATACTTTGAGTCATTTATTGTGTAAAGAGACTATTCTTAATAATTTGTATTAGAATAAATTTCATAACAGGTAAAGTCGCAGTTATATAAGCATAAAACTGTTTTTTCCAATATGCCAAAGACTGAAACCTATTGTGACTTCATTTTCCGGAAAGTTTGAATAAAATAACAAAAGTACGTTTTAAACCTTAAATATCATCTTTCATGTTTTAAAACGATTTCACCTGAACTGGTCTAATAATAAATAAATAATTATCTTATTTGACCTACATTCGAAGAAAGTAATTGCCCATTCTTCCTAGTCAGAGGGTTATATTTAATCGCTAGACGGCTCAGATCTTTGGATGAAAGCCGTATAAGAATAAGAGTACATGCATAAACAGGGTATTCAAAAACGATTTCTTTTTTTAAAAAAATATTTTGAACTTGAAGAGAGAGAGAGATTTCAAAATGTCTTTCTTATAAGCTCTACAATTCTCAAAGTAAATAATCATTATTTGGTGATAGTATATCATATGCTATACTGTTATCCATTTCCTTTATACAAGTTGTTTTGAAAATAATTACATACCGACTGACGGATAATTATTATGCTGCTCTTTCATGCTGTGCAGAAATCACAGGGAACTGGGGACAATCAGCTCTCTTACTAAATCATGTACAGCCATTGCATGGAACCGGATATCTTAGTTTTCAAAGTTTCTTCTAAGATCAAAGTAACAAAACGAAATACACACATTGTTTATACTTTACAGCTTGTCTATCCAAAATGATAATCGCCTTGAATTTAAACGTTGAGATATAATTTGCTTAGCCAGGTAGGCTGGGATAGATGCCACAGTGTCTGGGAACGAGAGCTTCTTCTGTCTACACCTTATGGTTTCTCTAGTCAAGGGAAGGACAATTTCAAGCTTTTTTCACAGCAAGTTTACGATCAGCCATTCCCGCTGAGTTTTTCTTTTAGTAATGTATTTACCTTGTCATCTACGACCTCCTAAAATACTGAGACCATAATGCGATTAACATTTTTATCACAATGGCTTCTCGAAGCAAACTACAGCTGAACGAGACTCTGGTTTCACGTGTTGTAACAATCTCAGTACTGAAATATGGCGTGTGAGATTTTACAGTTGACCTTACTCCAATAGCTTGTGAACATCTGTGGTATGCAATTAAGAACTTTGTTATGTCGTAAACAACCCTTAAAGTAGATTGGTCAAGAGAACAAAATTTCCTGCTGTGAAGTTGTTGTGGAAGGAGTCTTTCTCAGAAAACGTTACTTATAACTGAAGGCTTAAGCTGTTCTGTGTCGTATAAAAGTAAGAAATCTAAAACTAAAAATAGTCACTTGCCGAAAGAGAACAGATTATTATCAACTTCAAATCGATCACAAAGATCATATTAGACAACCACAGAAAACTTTCGAGATGGTGCAAAATTTTCTTTAATTAAAAATCGATTTAGTATTTAAATCTTTATCAATTCATTTAGGTATGTACGCTATACATGCATTCACATAAAACCTTAAAAATCATTGCAAGTTAGAGTAGTTTAATCCACTCACCTTGCTTATCAATAAGCGAAGGACTAACGTCCGAAACGTCAGTAAGTTAAAGAATTCTTTTTTTTTTATACGGTGTATAACTTACATATTCATTACTAATGTGTTTCTTAACTGAAACACCTACGCAGCTCAAACTAGTTTACCGCTGGTTAGGTTTCTCTTTTGCTTATCTGGTAAGAACTTATCAATAATCCTGCAAAGCCAACTTTTTTTGTTGTCGGTCATTTTTCCATATTTTCGAAGCAATTTTAACATGACAGAAATTTTATAGATCCCCAACTGGGTAAACATAATTGGTGCTAATGTAAGCATCACTTTGCTTGTTTTAACTAAACGAATGAATATATATAAATAAGCAGCTATAAAATGCATATATAAAAAAAAACAAATTTTAGTTTTTGAAAAAGGCCTCGAGATGCAGTAAGACGTTGTTCCTTGAAAACAACTGCATGTTAGTACTAAATTCACTCTTTCTTTTTCTTCCTCTACGATCGTCTCAAAACATTGCAGCTATGTTAATAGTGGGCTTGCGTGAAAAAAAATTGCGAACAGTACATGCTATAGTTTAAATAATGATAAGTCATAAGAGCGACATTACAAACTTATTGGCCTTGAAAACAACTGTATTGGTACTGAATTCCTCTTTGCTTTTCATCTACTGCAATCGTTTTAGAATTCTATCAAAATGTAGTGAGACATTGAAGCTATGCTGATAGAGTTAAACAAGTGGGCTTGTATGGAAAGAGAACTGGCGAAAAGTACATGTTATAGTTTCAATAGTGATAAAAGTGACATTGCAAACTCATTCGTGTTTAAAATTTTTATAGTTGTCACAGCTGATCTAGGTAAACAGAGGCATTGTTATTCAGAAATAAAGCAAAGCTGTGCATACATTTTTAAAATTCTATCGCAAAATGCAGTTTTAAGGGACTTAAACAAAACAAAAATATTATATCTTAAGCTCGCCGTTTTAAATACATCTAGAGTGAGGGAATATTTGTTTTGTAGCTTTTGTTGTAGTTTCGAATTCAAGTGATAATCTTTTTTCAAAAGTTGATCTTACGACTAAAGTAAAACAAAATCGATGTTAATACTTAGTTCAGTGAACAAATTGCAAGCCTTTGCTGCCAGATTCGCTTAGATACGTTGATGGTTCTTATATTTGTTGTATTTTTTACCGGAAAATCTATGGATATTACAAGTATCTCAAAAATTTATCAAATGAATATCAACTAAACTTTGAATTAAAGATTTAACTACAAGTTTCTCAGTCTCGAATCTATATAACGAGGCATCACTGGCAAAGATTTGACTTTCAGAAAACTAGTGTAAGTATTACTACTATAGCGGTTCCAGTTATATTACCTGCAGCTAATGTTATAAAACATTACATACTAAACGTTTTTCGAGAGTTTTTGAGAAAATGAAGTTAGATGTAAATGCAATATTTGATGATGATGTACGTCTCGACAGAGAGCAAACATTGTGCAGCACGGCAAACTTCGCTGCTACACCAAAAACAACTGCACAACAGACATAATTAAAATTCAATAGTTTGCTTAAACTAATTTTTGTTTTAAAAATGTATGACTTAGTTAAAACAGCTGAAAAGGTCTCCTAACAGTATACTATCATCACTACATTTTGATAAAATTTAATGAAAACACGAACAAGGTACAAATAAAAAAAAGTATGCAACCAAAGACAATTTTGTTCAGCTAATATTTTTGTTCAGCGAACAGCTTTGTTAAATAGAATATAAAAACAATATAAAATAGCATAAATAAAAATCAAACTTTATTGACTATAACCGATTACTAAAGACATTTCATTGGTAATGCCAAGTATAATTTATTCAAAATACTATCTCTACAACGATAAAAATATCAAATTTTGGAGTTTTTAAGCAAATGTGACAGCTCTCCTAGACTCGGACTTGAAATTCTAGTTCAAAGTTTTTATTTATATACAAAAAAACGCGACCCATTTATATATTACTGGTAAAAATATGAGTTCCAATAAGGAGGATGATAAAAAGCGTTTATCTGCGGAATGTTGGAGCATGTATGAAGATTTTGACACATTTCACGAAACTCGAAGTGTCTTTGCAGGCCGCCACAATGATGCATACTTTCTGATAGGGGGTGCATGTTGGTAATACAAGGTTCGCCATTCTTCACTAAAACGGGAACAGGCAAAGTTCTAGGGGTTGAAACGTAGGGCAACGTCTCATCATAAATTCCGTTGTCGTTGTTTTGCTTTTTGAACTTGTAGCGATGGTTTTGGAACCAGATTTTTATTTGTGTTGGTGTGAGGTGCAAAACTCTTGCCAGATGTTCTCGTTCGGGGGCGGATAAATATCGCTGCTGTCGAAATCTCCTTTCCAGCTCAAACGTTTGTGCCTTCGAAAACAGCACTCTCCTTTTGCGTTTCTTTGATGAGGTATTTTCCTTAGATATATCTTTTGCTTCCGTAATACTTTCTTTTTCTAAATTCACTTTAGGAACATCACTTGTTTTCCCATCACCTGACCAAAGAAGAAGATACAAGATGTTATGAATTATGTTCGTCAAGCAAATATAAACGTGATATATGATCATAGACCAAGAAAAAAGATCCACAATGGAAAAAGGGGAGAAAGTGTAAAACTAGACTGTTGCGTTTTCGTATTTCACATGATTCTAAATATATTACGAAACACTAAATAAAGTTACCGTGTCTCAAGTATCTGAGTTAAGAGGTAGAAAAACAACTGGAAATCGTCCTTTGCAATGAAAGTTTCTTGCAATTGTCCAGTTAGTTGCTTTTTAAATAAAGACATTTTTTGAAGGTCAAATCTTGGTAATTTTATCTAATTCATCGAGCTAAATAAACTTGACAAAGCCCAGACCCAAAACGCTGTGTGTCAATGTCTGCAAAGTTTTTTATTAACATTGAACAGGAAAATATATTATTCAATATATTTATGCCCAGCTCTTTTTTTTTTTTTTCATGTTAATTTTTATTTCATTTATCGTCGTGAAAAAAAAAACACTGCGTCGAAATACATAATATCTGTTTTAACAAAATGTAAGACCGATAATGTAAATAAAGATCTCAGGCAATTGTGCTTACCAGGACGAGAGCTTTCCTCTTGCTGTTGAGTGCATCTACTAGTGTTCACATTTTTAGAGATATTTTGTTCTTTACAGCCTTCCTTCCTCTGTGTTGTAATCTTGGCCGTGAACTCTTTATCCCTTGAACACTTCACCCCAACTTCGGGAAAATTAAGAATATCTCTAATCGAGAAAGAATTCATCTTTCGCGAGCGAGCTGTCGACTGGAATGATCAAAAGTAGAACCAATCATTTACAACATCTATTCAAATGACACATATCCGCGTGGGACAGCTAGTCAAGTTTAGCAGGCATGTGTCAGGGAGGGGCAAAGTGCTTGAGTTTAAGCATTTGACATTGACCATATGTCAAACATTTTGAAACAGACCATTATGCGAGCGAGGCGATAACGCACTGACACGTTTGCCTGTCACCAGCGGATTAAAAGAAAAACAATTAAAGTGCTTTTCTCACCTGAAACTTAAAAGTGACGTTTAAAATGATTTCATTTTAGAATCATTTCCTATATCTTGGCAGTTCACCACAAGAAACCAAAATACTGCTGGCATGGAAATTTCAAGTTGAAGTTAGCAACTTCATAAAACAAATAACAAAGTGCAATTAATCCCAAATGAATTCGCCTTTGTTCATAAATGTCAGTACATTGACTTGAACAGGCTCGCGAGTACATAAACTTTATGATTCTCATTCAAATGGGATCCCAGTTTAAATGTGACACACGCCCCCATTGCAATGCTAGTTTATTTTTTTTAGCCTTCGAGTGCATTTTTAAATAAGATTAATGGATCCTTTAAGTAGAAGGTCAAACAGATTTTGTTCGATTTTCACCTCAGTAAAAATTTGACCAAACCAATGTCAATAAGTTTACAAAACATGATTTCCGAGAGCGAGTTACTATTTACATAAACTCAAACACTCGTATCTCTGGGGATTAAAGAAGCAGACATTTCCTTGTAAAGCTCTTTTATCTGTTCTTGTGTGAACTTCCGGAAGGGATTTTCTCTGATACTTAGCGGAAATAAATCATTGAATTCTTGAAATGAGAAGATACAGATATTGCCCAGTGCACGTACTGATCGGCAAAAAATCTACCAACTTTAGGCTAGTTTGTCATAATTAACATTTAGTGACTTGTTGTGCCCAAAGTATTGCCTTTGCTTTCGGCGTATTGTTCGTAAAAATTAAATAAAGATCTTCAAAAGAACAAAATATTTAACGAATTAGATGTTCTAAGGTCAATTAGATTGATCAAGTGTTCTATCTAACCCAGGTAAAATGAGAGTGTTTTCCTGTTACAAATTCCATTCAGTCACGTAAAAATAGCCAAAAGGATACAAACGCCAAAATGTCTGCAAGTTCTCCACATCCATCTCAAATTCGGTTTAATATGCTTAAGTGGAAGTTAACATGATAATCAATCGTGCGTTATTGAGTTCATATCTTTCTTCTCTTTATTTGTGACGAGACAGATAAGCTTTTGACATTTTTTAAGCTCTGATTATTTTCACAATTGCCCTTATCAAAGTTCTTTAGCGAACTTGGCTTAAAAAGTGCCAGACACTGCTGTGCGAGACCCATCGGCTACACAGAGACAAAGAATCTGTGACTTGTAGTTAAGCAGGACTCACTCTGTGTGCTACGAATTTACTGCCAGTCCACGTCCTGAACGCCTCACAGGCGATCGCGAATAGCTCAATAAATTTTCACATAAAATGTTGTTTCACTGTCGATATATTCGAACTTACATTGTAGTGGTCCCCCTTGATTACAACAGCAGGGAGGAAGGCTGGCCGGAAATGACAATAGTTACAATTGTAATTAAGGGCTCAGCTTTCGACAATTCCCTCCCACTACCGAGATTAAAGATTTCGAATGAATCATACTCAATTAAAAATTACAAGCATGCGTTACCTCTCATACTAATGGCACTTTTTTTCAAAAATACAAAGAATGCTGAGGGTTGAAGAGCTCAAAGAATGAAACGGAGAATGTCAAGGTAGCATGCATACAAAAGCGGATGTTTCGAAGTTTAACATTTTTTAAAAAATAGATGAAAATTTCAGACTATTTATACTTTAAAACCAAAAAAATTGATCCATATTTTGTCTAATCTAAACTATACGCTGTAGCCAACCATCTTTCACATTCAATACATGTAAAAATCTTACTACATTGATATAAGTTTATAAGATCACTATCAGCCATTTTATTCTAAACAATTTGCATTGGTATTATTTTTCCTAACAATGGATGATTTTCTAAATTTGCTTTGCTTTTTAAAATGTCAGTTCAATTGGACGTTTAATACAAAAGGAAATCACTTACATTTGTTACGATGCATTTTTCGTTTTCCGTTTCTTGGTTATTTAAGAGTCTGAGAATGTATACCTTGGCTTTTTTAAAAAATTAACCACCCACTGCTTTCTAAATGCAGAAGTAAACAATAACTTAAAATGGCTTTTTAAATTTATATCTATTAGTATTAACAATCAATATTTTGAAATCAACTCGTTTTTAAAAGACTTTGTTCCTTAGTTTATTGAAGTAATTGTTTTTGTGTTCAACAAGTAGGCGCGCTCGAAGACGAAATATATATATCTGCCATAGCAGGTCATTATAAGTTATTATCATATGATTATCAATTGGATAGAACGCGTGTATACAGGAATCGCTTTTCACGGTCTTCTTATAGATACTGTCTCCTTTACTAGACTACAAAACTACATTGGTTCCGACTAGCAACGGAAACCCATCACTATCAGTTTAAAATGATTTGCCCTAACATTTTATTTGAGGACGACTTTGTAAAAAGAGACTGCAGGGTTTGAATTAGAGAGAAAATGTCAATTCACAAAAAAAGGGAAAAAAAGAAAAAATGAATTTCGAATCCTCCATCCCCCCGCAATCACTTACTCTCAACTCAAGTGATAAACAGACGTACCGCTTGCCTTTTTTTCTTTCTAAAACTTTACGCAATAGGAGCTTACTTGCACGTTTAGTAAATTTAATGAAAAAGCAGTAATTTTATTTTTCATACTCTGGTATGAAAAAGGGCTTCTTAAGTCAACGTGCCAATCTGTAAAAATTTTGCTTTTTCATTCATTTTATAAAGTTCGTTTTGGATGTGGGTTTTGATAACATCAAGTTTTCTCACTGTCAATTGAAACGGGCACGATCCATTTAACTTTGTCCCGAATTTTGCTATATACCTCTTCTTTTACACAAAAACTGAAAACAAATACATGATATAAAAAACTTCAATTTGCAAAATATAATCATTGATTCGCAAGTTCCAATAATCGCTCCTCAATTTCCGAATTGCGATGTGTAAAAAATGCTGTATTA
>JAOTRI020137587.1:0-21283 GCA_028564885.2 Zoanthus sanctaehelenae
TGATGATGTTTATGATGATGATAATGATTGTGGTACTGATGATGATGGTGGTGATGATGATAATGGTGATGGTGATGATAGTGGTGGTGGTGATGATGATAATGATAGTGGTAATGATGATGATAGTGATGATAATGGTAGTAGTGATGATGATAATGGTGATGGTAATGATAGTGATAATGGTGGTGATGATGATGATGGTGATTGTGGTGATGATAATAGTGATGATGATGATGATGATGATGACAGTACTGTAAACATCTTACTTAACTTCAATGGTCATTGTAAATATGTTTTACTTGTATTAACAAAATGTTTCATACCTGTTTTTTTGTATCTATGTCAGGTACCCCAGGTTCTGAATCGCCTTCATGCAGTGAAGGACATCCAAGATCTATCTCAACCAGCCATAGATGACATCTTGAGTATCTCAAATAAAGTGGCCCCTAAATCAAAGAGTACAAAATCCAAAAATGAAGGCACAAGCAACAGTAAATCAAAGCGAATTTTAGATTTGGGAAACAGTACCAATTCTCCTGGCAGCAGCACGTCAACTGTCATAGCAACTAATATTTGCAATGGAGACATCAATGAGGGGAACATGGCAGGTGATTGTAGCGGAGTGAAAGGTGACAGTGTTAAAACTCTAAACTGCAGAAACATTGAATGTGAAATGTTCCAAGCTAAGTGAACTCTTACAGTGGCAATAAATCCTACAATGTCTTGAACTGAAAAGAATTAAGCTTTAATACATACATAGCTCTTATGGAATTTATGAATGTTGAGTTTTGGAGTTTAATCAACAAAAAACACAAAGCTAATGTTTCAAGCGTCAGCCCGTTCAGTTTGTCAGAGCATTTTGTATACAGGATTTCAATTTGAATGTTTAGTGTACTGTATAAATAGAGATATACATGAGATATATTTAAATATATAGAGATTTAAATGGCAGGCAGTGAAGGAAAGGTAAAAGTGATACTAATTAGATAAAATATTATTTAGATAAAAGAGAACAGTACCAATTAGATAATCTAATCTCTTTTCTTCTATATCTTTCATTAGAGTCATTGTTTGTTGATTCCATGCCTTGCCCCTTTGATTGTTCCGAGCTTAGTTACCTAGTAAGTCATCTTTTGGTGGCCATACTTTTAAATAGGTCATCAAGGATATCGATTTGGTCGCTATATATTTTTAAAAAAAACAGTTTTCATTTTTAATCTTGTGATCCTATAAGTCTGGAATTCATCTAAAATGAACCTAATGGCAAGAAAGGATGTTCATATCTTGGTAAATTGCAATTATTCTGACAGTTTTAGTTGCTCATTATTTCGTCTGCTTACCATGGCCACCAAAACGTTCACAGATTTAGGAGGGCCACCTTTTATGAGCACGATGAATACAATCATCTACAGTGTGGATTCATAAGATTTCTTACAGCCAAACCAGGTTTTATGAAGCTTTTTAACCCTATCAATTGAAATCAGAAAGCTGAAATTTTTTGTAAGGTATTTATATTGTTGTGTTACCATGAAAAGACAGTTGTAGTACATGGTTTTTCCCAGAAGTACAAGCTGCTGCAGTAATCAACCTTTTCTTAGTCATTGGACATTGCATTTCTTTAAATTGTTTTTTTGTGAGTTTGCTTAAATTCAGAATTATGAATTCCGTATAGCAGAATTGAAAAACCTTTGGCGTTTTCACCTGGTGTTTTGATGTTTGCACACTTCTGCACACCCAATCAACATCAACAATTGTTTATTTTTATTTCGGCCAGTTTAAGACACGACACTTTTTATGTGTTTCCCTTCTTTCTCACAGGAAAGGTTACCCAGGTGGGGAAAACCACAGGCAGCCTTAGAATGAACAAATCAATCAAGTCACTCGCAAAGCAAAACAAGGCTACTTACCAGTTGATACCATCAACTTTTACCCTGGCCCCCCTGTCTCTCGCAATGCAACAGAGGTTAATGCTGCAGTATTTGACCTCCCTTGGAGAATATCAGGAGGTATGCTTTTTATATAAAATAAAGATATTTTGGCAAATGTAATCATCAGTCACTAATATGTTATAAAATGTAATCTAATTGACTTTATGTGGCCAAAGGCTCAGCCCATAGACAGCAAAATTCAATAATGATAAAAAGGGTTTAAAACGTTTTAATTTGTTAGTCTTTTCGCTTCATCTCAAACACAAGTCATGTAAATATTTAAGAATGGCTTGTTATATTTAGTGAGTCGTATTTAAACACACACTTAGCAGTGAGATATTCAACATGTTCTTTTAACAATAATAACAATAATAATAATAATAATAATAATAATAATAATAGTAGTAGTAGTAGTAGTAGTAGTTGTAGTAGTAGTAGTTGTAGTAGTAGTAGTAGTAGTAAATACTTTATTTAACGTCAATTGCGAAGGAAGTAGTTGCCCATTCTTCCTATCCAGAGGCTATTGTTTAATTGGTTGATGGCTTAGATCTTGGTATGAAAGTCAACTTTACAGAGGGAGGAAAAATGGAGAACCCAGAGAAAAACCCTCGGACTCAGATCAGTATCGACTCAGGAATCGATCCCGGGTCATAGAGGTGGGAGACACAGTTGATGCCAACCTGATGTGTTAATTTTTTATTTATTTAAGTCATTTCTGCCTCTTGTATATTATCATTTTTTTCACTTCGTGTCCACACTTATTCTCCGTATTGTTTTAAATAATTGTAATTTTTGTGGTAATTCCCTCTCTACTATACAAGTATGTGTCACTATGAACTTGTCATCCTCTTCTACTTTAGTCAATGTCCAATAGACGTAGCGGTCATGTTGGTGTAAAAAACAAAAGAAATAATCAAAATTGTTTTGTTTTGAGTACACCAAGATGGCCGCCATGAGAACCGGCAATTAAATGATTGATTTTTGATCCATTAAGACAAAGCATTTCAGCTTTTCACAAAGTATGTCATTTTTTACCGCCAGTTACTGCCAACTGTATTTGAGCTGAAAGCTATGGACCTCGTTCTTCACCATGCAACCTTCAAAGGCCCAAAAGATGTACAGCTAGTTTTTGAAGCTCTTAAGGTAATAAACTTTTTCATGTTTATACACTCAAACCATTTTTAGCTACAACGCTGTAATATTCTTTTGTTTCAAATGTTTATATTTTGAGGCCCTAGAAAAAATAGGAAGGTGACAATAGCTGGGCCTCGATCAATTTTCGAAGCTGTTAAATTTTCATGAACAGGTTTGACGTCTCAAGTCATACGCGTGTCACTCGTCTGCGAACCCGTTATCTTCAAAATCGTTGTCGTCAAGAGTTTCAGCGGTTTCAGTTTGGTTTTCATTGCAGCTGCAGTTGTATACCGAGCCAATATTATAAGTGTTTTTTTCATAAAATTTTATAAGATTTTACAAAAAAAGCAAAGTACTCAATTAGAAGACAATTTTGCTAGTGGCATAATCGTGCAGTTCCAGGAAAACGGAACCTTCTAGTAGCTGTTCACAAAGAAGGTTATACGCCTTAGAAATATGACTGAAATTCGTATTACATGTGAAAATGAAAGGTTAACGTAGTTTGGGAAATATCACTGAACATTTTACTATTCCAATCCAAGTTATTTTAATAACTTTCGCTCTTGTAGTTAGCAAAATAGAGTAGCCCAATCAAAATCAACAATAACAACAATTTTATTCAATTCTAAATTAATTAACAATGTTTACCATTGTTAGTATCTAGCATCGTTGCTATGCCACAAGAAGTTTGCTGCAGAATTCGTCGCTCATGGTGGGGTACAGCAACTGCTTGAAGTACCTCGTTCCTCTGTTGCTGGAACAGGAGTCTCCATGTGTTTGTACTATCTTGCTTACAATGAAGATGCCATGGAAAGGGTAAGGCTCTCTAAAACTGCTTTCTATTTCAAATGCAGTTTGTGTTTGAAAACCGTTAAATTTTGAAGAATTTGGTCTAGAATTTTTCTTGAAATTCTTTGAAAATGTGTATTTGTTTCGTAGTTCTTCAGTTCTCATTTGTGTAGATTGCATTTTCGTCATATTAGATTAGCAATTTTTAGAATAGCATCTTGTTTTTATTACTTCAACTAGTAGGCAGCGTGGCGCAGTGGTCAGAGTTGGGGCTTTGATGCGAAGAACCTGGGTTCGATTCCCCGACTCTGACCACTGAATGAATTTGTCCTCGGTGATCCCAGGGACAAATTTACCACGCGTTGTAAATAGCCAACTGGTTTGCCTCCTACCAGTTTGGATTCTTATTTGGGGAAAAGGGAGGTTTTTAATATGACACTGAAAAGCCCCTTTGGGGAGTTGTCATTAAGTGTGTATTTTTTTTTGTGGTTGCACCGACTTAGTGAGAGAGAATTTTCTATATTCTAAGGCACGTAATTTTTTATAAATTTTGTTTTCACAAAAGGAAAAATGTTTTCTGAAATCAGTAACAATAAGTAGCAAAAAACAAATCCATCACTGACGAACAGGGTTGCTCAAGGAAAGACAGTTTGCCATTTCCTCAAGACTTGTCTGAATCCATTTGTAATGAACAAAGTTTTTACTGGGCTACCTGTGGTAAACCCAATTATAAATTCGGTTTGTTGACCAGACAAAATAGGCATCCCAAAGTGCCTTACGGCGCCGGCTGTGATGCGAGGAGAAATAACACCTGGAACAAAGGGTGCCCAGTGAACGCCTCTAGAGCGTCTTATTGAACAAAAAGTTAAGAGCAACTGTCACGATATGTTATTTTATTTACTCTCGGAGATGCACTAGTGTGTCCCTAAAGAATGTTGGAAGTATGGGCTCAAAATTTACCCTTATACTAGCTTGTTGTATCTTTACAGGTTTGTTTATTACCACATCCGGTGCTGAGTGACGTGGTGAAGTATATACTTTGGTTACTAGAGTGTTCACATGATTCAGGACGATGTCACGCTACTCTGTTCTTCTCACTCACATTCTCCTTCCGAGCTGTACTGGAGTTGTTTGATAGGGAAGACGGCCTTCGAAAGCTGATAAATTTGGTAGGCACAGTATCAGCTATAGACACTGACAGTCATTGTTTTGCGATACTGTTTTTATCTGTTTGAAATATAGGGAAAATGTTTTAAAATTGGTCAGTCTGGTTTGTGCTATTCTCCAGGTTTGACAGCGCAATACGTTTTTACTCGTCCTATTCTCCTTCCGAGCTGTACTGGAGCTGTTTGATAGAGAAGACAGCTCTCGAAAGCTGATTAATTTGATAAGTAACGTTTGGTCTGAACATGCACCTATACGGCCACAGTTCGTAATTGCAATGTATGTAGACGCCAACCATGCGTTGTAAAATATAATCAAGAATTAAAATGTCAGTTAAGTGTCAGTTGTAATTGTACAATGTTGTAATATCGCACTGTAATATCAACTTCTTTTGTCAGTTATTGTAATAAATTTGACCTTGCAATGCTAAAATATTGAATAATCTAAGATGATAAGTCTGTTGGTATCGGTAGAATTTAACTTTGCTTTAAAAACGTTTGTAAATTGACTTACGTCCCAAATTGTGTACCAGTGTGTCAAAATCAAACAATGTTTTGGAAACAACCATAAGAAAATTTGCTGGAAAATTTGAATATAATTTGTTATTTTTTTAGCTGAGTACACTTTCAATCCTACGTGTCGAGGAAGCAGCTCTTTTAAGCGATGATGAAGTGTTTGGCAGTCGTCAAACTGCTAAGCACACATGTCTTGCCCTGAGACGTTACTTTGATGCTCACCTAAACATCCGGACTGATGCTTTAAGGAGGTCCTTGGCTCGAGTGAATGGCATTTCTCCTCCAGTCATTGT
Organism: Zoanthus sanctaehelenae; assembly: GCA_028564885.2. NCBI lineage: Eukaryota > Metazoa > Cnidaria > Anthozoa > Zoantharia > Zoanthidae > Zoanthus > Zoanthus sanctaehelenae. Next base: position 5,824 of record JAOTRI020137587.1, read on the forward strand.
CCCAGCCTACAAGGTATAATGGCCTTTTTTCTTAAATACCGTAGCAGGAAGAGCAGGATTCTTTTATTACCAACTTTACTAGTTAAAATGTTAAAAGTTACTTGTCAGACAAAGTGGCCTATGGACTACCATTTTTAAAATCTTAAACGCAAAGGAGGTGGCCAATAAATGTTGACTCTTTTTGCTGCTTCAATCTTCTCTTGTCTACATTTAAATTTGCTCGTCAAATGTTTTTCATTGGATTTAAACTCGAGAGAATACATACATTTTCCAAAACAAGGCTTAGTGAGCAATTTCGAATGAAGGTAAAAGAATATTTAAATCATTAAAATGATATACACAAAGAAGTCCTTGGTTTACTATTTTCAAATTCTTAAGCGCCAAGATGCGAAAAAGGTGACCAATATATGCTGGTCTTTACCATGTTTACTATAGGTAACATTTTTGAAAGCAAAAGTATTTCGCTATTTTCACATATTTATTGTTACGACAGTTTAGCTTGAAAGTGCTCCATCTTTATTTAATCCTTTAGCGTGAAGGGTGCATTAGACCGCAAAGATTTTTGGGAGATAATCGTTTTCATTTCCAACATAGTCAAAATGGCGTACAGTGCAAGTTCGTAGCGTGAAACCTGCACTCGACGGCACTTTAGAAAAAAACAGGAAAACTGATGTGAAGAAGTTGCGAAAACATGCCGGATGGAAATTGCAAAGCACTGTCAAAGCCTGATCATTCCTCTAAGAGTCTTGTCTTCTGTTTATTTTTTATTTACAGGCAGCATCACTAACTCACAAGATTATACTAGAAAACATTCAGTTCCTGCTTGAGCGTGCTGACGAGACCGCTTATTGGGCGCCAATGGAGGTGAATACAATCACTACAACATAATATTCTTAGTAGCTGGTCATACTGATCATAAATTAGGAATGAATACCGATTCTGCTGTTAATTAGGCAGGTCGGAATTGAGCTGGTGTTTCGAAAGACTACATTTGATATATTTCTGGTGAACGTACTTCAATGTTTTTTGTTAACCCTTTTTAGTAATACTGTTATTGCCGTTGTTATTATCATTATTATTCTTATTGTTATAACTATTTTTATTATTGATCAATATTATTATTATATTTTAATGGCTTTCCCAGGTGATGAAAAAACTGCAAGGTTTCTCGTTGTTGTTACAACTGGTAGCTCTCTCCTCAGATTGGCGAAGCTATAGTGGAAGGTGGGAACTCTTCAGAGCTAGGCTCGTACATAAAATTACATCGCTATTATTATTTTCATTATTATTATTATTATTATTATTATTATTATTATTATTATTATTATTATTATTATTAGCAGTAGTAGTGGTAGTAATGCTAGTTATTGTGGTAGTGCTAGTTGTAGTAGTAATAGTGGTTGTAGTAGTAGTAGTAAAAAATGAATAAGAATTGATAAGACTACAGGATGCTTCAGTGTATTTTGTACTTTAGATCGTCAGTATTTAGTCTCGTATAGCAAGACCATCAATATGGTGTTTTTCCGGCCTATCATCACCGTAAAAGCCACAATCTTCCTCAGAAGTATTTATATCACGTCATTTTTATTGTTCTTCTCACAACTGTTGCTAGCATCTATAATGTCTCTATTACTAAATCATAATCTACACAGAAATGAAGTCACCCGCCTTGCGCTTGATATACTGTCCGTCCTGACAGTCAACTCCAAAGCGCAATTGGCCCTGTGTGAGCAAGTTCAGCTGCCATCAAGAGACTCTACCACAGGAATGAGGTAAGGTTCCTTTTGCAATAAATCTTTCGTGATTGCATTTTTGGCGATATGATCATTGCGTAAAGTAATAACAATAATAATAATACTTTATTAGTTTTTCCATAAATGTCTTTTAAAAAACTAATTAGAATTTAAAATGCTCTATAAAATGTCAAACTAAAAATAGTATTAACTTAAATTGATTAAAATGCATTGGAGAAAAAGAAATCTTTTAGTTTTCTTTTGAAAATTATCAAGCTAACAGTATTAATAAGATCGCATGGAAGAGAGTTCCACAAATTTGTTGCACGGTGCGCTACCCTGAAGCGGACTTGTAGGCTTGGTTATTAAAATATTATTTTTGTATCTAGTGTTACGATCATGAAAAAATGCACGAGTCTTAAATTTATCACAAAGATAACAAGGGGCTAACCCCTTAACACATTTAAATGCTAGACATCCTAGTGTATACTTCAAGTAAGTGCTCTCTGGGAGCCACCTTAATAGCCAACTTTATATTTTCGTGATAAAAAAGCACGTCGGCGTTTTTACAAGCTGTTCTTGGCATGTATTCGAAGTGCATTCTTGCGGTTTAAGAATTGAAAATTAAAATTTGATAGGATTGGAATTTGTTCTAAAATATGGTAAATGATTTTAAGTTTTAATGCAATATTTACCTTATTCTGGGTTCCAAGATTTGAAAGCACTAACATAAAGGATCAGATAAAAAGCAAGAGTAGTTACTAACTCACACGATTAAAAATACGGCTTGTATAAACAAAGTGAATTAATCAGTCTGGTTTCGTCAAATGTAGGTTGTTGTTACGGGCAGCAGAAGGAGATCTCATCGCAGACTCAGATGTTCAAAAGGCTGCTATCCAAGTAATCTGTAACTGTGTTTGTGGACCCAAATTTAATGTAAGAGTTTGTGTGGGATAATTAATATTAGTAAGAAATTGTAAACTATTACAGTGAGACTATCAGATTGAAACTCCAAGTTCCTTCTTTTACCTTTGGAAATTTCAACACCATAATTAAATGCTGCTATTTTAGTTTTCACTGGAACTGTTTCCTGAGTACAAGCATTTAATCCCTTTTCCATCAAAAAAAGCGGCAAAGGGACGCCATGTTGAATTACGTGTTAACATCCTGCAGACACCATGATAGCTTGCGACTACGGTCAGTTTACAGTTTGCAATTGTAATAACTATAAAAATATTATTTTAAGTTACAACTCCGTGACTATTAACCATAGTGGTCACTTTGTGATTTATGCATAAAAGCAACAGCTGAAATTTTTTATTCAATGGCATGTCATTTTTTAGAGCTTTACTTAACTAGGTAATTTATCCTTTACTGGCCTAGTGACCAATGGAGCCAGTGTTTATCTCCGGTTTCTGTAGTGTGAAGCAGAACGGGAACACTAATCCATCATAGGTTATCTCCCAGCAGATGCTGGTACTCATTTACCTACCCCGGAACGATGAAAATCTGAGTTAGTAAAGGCAGGATGGAGTTCGTACAAATATTCACATCTCGGCAAAGGTGCTGCTTATCTCTGGTTTCTGTTGTGGGAAGTAGATGAGAGTCTTAGACTCTGCCTGGATTGGACATTAATCGGTGGCAGGCAGCGATGTGTTGTAATTCAAGTAAAACAACATTATTTAAAAAACAAAAAATGAACTATGTTATAAAATATTCAAATTTCAGTGTATTTCTTTCAGAATATGCAAATGTCAGCGGCTAAACTTCAAGCCAATCTGTCCCGTATGTGGGCATGCGTACGAGCCAGTAATGGTATCCAGGTTCTTATCTCATTGCTCCTTGTCAAGACACCACTTGTTGATGCTGATCACATTCGAGCTATGGCATGCAAGGCACTATGCGGCCTGGCCAGGAGTGACAGAATAAGACAAGTCATAAGCAAACTACAGTTGTTCAGTAGCGGTCAGTTACAGAGTGAGTGCTGAAAGCCTATATATCTCATTTGTCGCATTTTTTTAGATACCTATTTTATAGCTACATGACAAAATTGCTTCGTTTTCGGGTAGCGGATTTACAAACTGCTAAAATCTCGCTCTGATAAAAATCTGAATAAATTTGTCTTTGACAATCCTTTAAAGAAGTCCAGCTTGATTTTATATTAACTGCGAACTAGTAAGCTTTTTATGTATTGTTTGATTATTATTTTTAAAAATACAGCATATTCTAAAACCAGGGTTTTCATTAACGCAAAATATTGCGTATTTTACGCAAAAAAATAATTTGGGACGCAAGAAATGAAAAGTAATGCGTCCCTGGGACGCAGAGGATTGACAGGACATTACGGTGTAAAATAAACTTTTGATTATAGAAATTTTGTTTGAACAAAGAAAGTTATCCTCTCTTTAATGCAAAAGAAAGAAACATCAGTCCTACTAGTGTGTTTAGCATTTTGGATGTCAAAAGACAGATAAGTTTGAACAAAAATGATGGAGAAACTCCTTTTTTGGTCACAACAAGGACACTAGATCCGAGGCACGTGCAATCATGAAAGAGGAACACTGGAACCTACTAGGTAGAACACGCGATAAAATCAAAATGGCGGTTGGTGGGACCCCTTATATATTTTTTTGGACCCCTAATTCAAAAATGAAGGGGTCCCTGGGACTCCTGTTGAAAATTTCTACTGAAAACCCTGAAAATCAAAGTAATTTTTTTTATTAGATGGTAACCTAGATACATAAATGCTTTAGGAACCAGTTGCTTCAAGGAAGCAGAGTTTTTGTAGTTTCAGTAGTGATACGCAGGAACAAAAAGATTTTAATTACAATGATATTTACTGTAAATACAGTTTGGGTTAATTTGCAACAATCCTTCATTCACCCACAGTTACATGACCTTCAGCCATTTAAGTGGAACAGCATGGAGTTCTGCCCATCTTCAATTCGTAGATTTTTTCAAGTGTTGACCAACTCACACCTACTTGCAAATTTCTGTGCTCGCTGAATTAGAAGTCAAAACTCTTCTGGAATGTTTCAGCCGGTGCAAGGTTCCATCCACAGAACGGCAGAGAATCAACTTCGCTATTGACCCGCCATTTTTTGTGACATGGGTCCTTTTATTAGAATTCCTTGACCAACCTTCCCAGCTTTATGATTCCAATCTGGGAGGTTCTGCAGTTGAAAATGGCTCGCAAACAATATAAGCCCAACACTTACTGAACTCGATCTTTTGTGACAGTTATCAGATGAAATTACATTCAACTAATTGGGTGACGTAATAGAAAACCTTGAGCCCGGCCGGGTAATATGAAGCTGCAGTATCTAGCATAAAAAAATGCTGTGTTTTGTGGAAAATATTCATTTTCTTTTATACTCTAACAACATAGGTATAAATATTGCAATGACCATCAGCAAAGGTTCAAAACCGTCTTGTACATATAGGGATTTTAGTAACTAATCTTAATATCTGTGCTTCTACTATGTAATATTTTTATTTTCAGTTCTCATGCGAGATCCAGTTCTTGAAGATAACGCTGCTGAACATGTACTGTTTTGTAAGCATGCCGCAGATCTTCTGGAGAGAGTCACTGGAAAATCGCTGGCCAATACGAACGTTGTACCAACCATGTCCAGGATAAACAAGGTTGATTGAACAATCTTAAATGCATCTAATATACGTGAAAGGTGAATTATTCAACATGACACGAGCGTGGGACAAAATCTACTGTCTTTATTTCATTTGTCACTACCCACGAGCACCTCGACTTTATTACCGAACTCAAGAAAAAGACCATCTTTGTCAATTTTACAATACTTGGTCCAGTTAGTGAATGACCTTTAGTTTAGTTTGTTATAAGAAAATACAATTCGTGCTCTCGATTCCAGTTTGCGAACCAGTTTATCAAAATCTATAAAGTGATCATTCATTTTGTTTGTCTTGAAGAGTAGAAATGATTTTTCTTATTCATTAAAAGTTTTGAACTATTAGTTGAAGAAGCCCTATAAAGTGAAAGTTGATTTCGCTTTGTATAAGCGATTTTAGAGAGTCTTTAAGTTACTGATATGATACCATATTTTGTACCGAGTGCGGTTACCATTCATGAGAATTCCTCACTGATGTAACACATTTTGCTTACCATTAATGAAGAAGGAAAATTGGATTAGGAATGAAGGGGTTGCTGTTGATGAAAAATGGCAATTTATAACATTTTAGCATAAAATGTAGTTTTGAACAATGTTACAGGTTTGTTATAATGATCTTTTTCTGCACGCTAGGCAGATGTGGTGGCGCAAACTAAGATTTCGTACCCCGAGCGGGAGCTGCTGCAGCTTGTGCACTCGCATTTGGTAGCAAAAGGTTGGTGAGTTTATTCTTGTTTTTAGTTGGTGAAGCTTTCTCTTAAGATCTACTTTGGTAGTTGTAATGTAAAGTGTATACATGCGACAAAATCTTCTTCGTCTCAACATTGTCAAAGGATATAGCCATCACTCTTTAAATTATAAACCAGTGACTTTATCAGATGATTTGATAGTATAAGATTATTTGTCCAGAGCTCGACACTAAGGTTGAAAATTAAAACAAAATATAAATTCGACTCATTCATCGAAATATATATCATTGTCACAGGATGTCATTCTTGTTACGATAAGTCCATAATGGTTAAAAGCTAGGACTTCCCCTCCAGGGAGGTCTTGGTATGTTGTCGGAGTAAGTCAAGAAAACCAAAATGAATAATAATTTTCTAAGTTCTTCAGTCAAGTGCACATCGTAAACTTAACCTATTGGGCATTTAAGAGACAAACGCAAATCTTATTTTAGCTCAACGTTACAGCACTTTGAGAAATAAAAAGTGTGTCTTGGTTCAGTTCTCCACAGTAATTTCGTTGGACACCTAGTTTATTCTTTTACCAACGTTTTTTGAAATAATTTTATTTTGTTCTTTTTGTAAATGTTACTTATTTGAATCAGTTTTAATCACTTAAATTTTGATCACTAATCGTTCAGTAACTTAATGTCTTATGAGATTTAGTTCTTTGGTAATTCAGTGTTGATTTTATTATCCGTTTGTTATAAAGAAATTGGATTTCAAAACTTTTCGACGATATTTTATTCATCATGAAAACGAGTAATTTGGATTTTTAAGACAAGCATTTTCACTTAAAACTATGTTGTGTATGTTAAGAGATGTCGTATTCCACTACAAAATATTATTTTCATTTGCAAATTTAATTTGCGACTAGGAAATACTTTTTGTAATCTTTTTCTGGAAATTTTGCTTGATACTCGGTTATACGTTTCGACTGAAACCATCAAGCCTGTAACGCGGCTAATTTGACACTGTTGGCTATTCTTTGTCCGCAGTGTTTTCCGCATAACCTGAACTACAGTTACAAATTATTGTCAATGACTTTTTCAAAAATCTGACGCATGTTTATCAAACTAAAAACTTGATTTATTCGTATACACGGAGTAAGGCCAAGATAAAAATTTTGCAATGTTTTTTTTTATAGGTCTACGTGAAACGGCCCGTATGCTACAGGCAGAAGCAAATCTACCGGAACCCAAATACGTTGTGCCGCCGTCGTCGCCACCTCCTAAGAAGGTATTGATTTAATCCTAACAATTACTTTCTGTTGATAATAGGAAAAGTCAAATGACGTCGTTTTAAAATCGTTACTTTCAACATCTTTCGTTACAGCAATTTCCACTATATAGCAAGATTAAGACAAGTAGCCCAATCTTTGTGTTAGGGTTTAACTTTTGTCCTCTCGAAACATTTCTCACAGAGCATGGACGCTAGATATTGAGTCATTTCGTTATATTCAACTCTTTATTATGGTTATTATCATTATTGTTATTGTTATTGTTATTGTTATTGTTATTGTTATTATTATTATTATTATTATTATTATTATTATTATTATTATTATTGTAAACAGCCCATTGACTAATTGGCTAATAACCGTGTTCTTGCACACGACATGAAACAAAAAAACATTGTAATCATTGTATTTTGCTGACTGTTTCTGACGCAGGCCACTCCAACAATATTGAGTAAATGCTTAAGATAAGGACTCGAACCCGTAAACTCTGCCATACTAACTGCAATTAAGACCCAGTTGTTGGAGGCAGCTCACTCCAAGCGGCCCCACTGATTATCGTACAAAGACGCGAAACAATTGTTTTGACTTGTTTATGTTGCGTGTATGAAAATTTTCCCTCTTCCTCAAAAAGCAGAGATTGCTCTATATAAGTTGAAGTCCATAGAAATAAGTTTCTGTGTTTAATTTTTAAAAGATGCGGGCAATGACGTCATTTTCTAGCCCTGCTGGGGGTGCAGCGATCATCTCCGGGATGCCGTCTCCTGCAAGCACTCCTACGTCAGTTGCCCGATATATGCGGTTTGGTGACCCTGCAACACCAGTGCAAAAGGTAAGTCCTAGCTCTTTCAGATTTGAGGAACAAACGTTCTTTAATAAGATTTGTTGAAGTAAATATATATAGCTGAATTCAGGGCTCGAAAATTTGACCGATATGGTTACATTTGCGACTAACACTTCAACATCAGTTGCAATTTTTCCACCATTCTACATCTCTGACAGTTAATAGAAGACTATTATCCGCCAAGAGTCGCTACCTTAACCTTTTTTCATTTTTTTACTTTTCGACTAAAATTTTGCAAACAGTCGAGAAAATGTGACCATAATTTTTTTAATTTTGAGCCCTGATGATTATATTTTTGAAGCCTTAATTTGAGAATGACACTGTGAAACCGCCAAAACTTCACGATGATTTTACATATGTTTTTATAAATTATTAACCAGGGCCCAGTTGTTCAAAGGCTGGTTAAGTTTAACCCTGGGTTAAGCAAAAATTCTTCTTTAAGAGAAGGTAAACGGTTATTTATGAATGCAGTCTGGATTTTTCTTGGAAAAATCTTGTTAATCCCCAAATTACAGCTAAAATTTCTCCTTGTAGGGTTGGAAACAAGATCATTTGTTAAACATTTAACCCTTGGTTAGTGCTAATAGACTTTTTAACAACTGGGCCCAGGGCTCAAAATTAACAAAATCTCACGGTCGCATTTCGTTTTTGACTGGTTGCGAAATATTAAAAAGCTGAAAAGTAGTGGTAAAGTAACGACTTTTGGAGGATAATTTCTGTTTACTTAAGCTGTCCGAGATAAATATTGGTCATCAAATTGCATCCGCTGTTGAAATTTTGGTTGCAAAAATAAAAAATTAGTCGCAAATAGTTTTTATATTTTTGTAGTTTATAAATGCGTTATATACCGTCTTAGGTTTTTATAAGTAATATGTGGTTTCGGATATTAATTTTTTGAGTTCTTGGAATTCTCCATCTTTTTTCTTCCCTCATCAGAGTTTGCTAGATGATGTCGGCCGTCCAGCGCGCCCGCCGTCACCACCAACACTGGATATCATTGTTGAGCAGTATCTCCGTGAGCAGCATGCGCATTGCAATAACCCTGTATCTACTTGTCCGCCATTTTCCCTTCTAAGGTAAAAGCACGGGCTAGGAACAACGTTCCATTTCTACACTTCAGAGTAAGTAGTATAAATGGGTTATAGGTTTTTGTCAACCGTTCATCATTTTATGGGTTTTTACTAACTAGTTCAAACGATAGAATGAATAACACCAATCATTCCTACTCTTCCAGACAAACAAAAAGAATGATCACTTTACAAGGTTTCGTCAACTGTTTCAAAATTACAATGAATTACACCAATCACTGATTTCTTTTTTTTTCAAGACAAAATTTGTAACATCGAACACCTATTTATTCCAGGCCTCATAAGTGTCCCGAACCCAAATACCGTTATTATGCTCCTACAAGTATCGCAACTCGACTTAGGAGAAGAGAGGTATGTCACTAACTATCTTCCTATCTTTGTGTTTGTCAGTTTTCCTGTGTGTATGTCTACCTGTCTGTATGGCTATCTTGTTTGTTATCTATATAAGTACCTAGATGGCTGTCTGTGTGGCTGTCTTGTTTGTTATCTATATGAGTACCTAGATGGCTGTCTGTATGGCTATCTTGTTGTTATCTATATAAGTACCTAGATGGCTGTCTGTGTGGCTGTCTTGTTTGTTATCTATATGAGTACCGTCACTTGCCAGTTTATTTGGGACTCTGTTTCAAATCCAACTCTCATTTGTACGGATGCAGCATTTTGGGACAACATCATCCAATATTGTTTGGCCAACATGTTTTCTCCGTTTGAAAACCATGTTGGGCAATGTTGGATCGTGTAACGCGATGTTGGATAAAAGTTTTTCTAACGTCGATCGACATTTTTCTCTGAGCATGCGCATCTGAGAACATTAATTGGTACTCAGTTTATCCTCATTGGTCAAAGAAAGGGCATTGCGATCCCAGAAGCCTCATAGTACAGCGCGCGTATAAATCCATCTGTAATATTTTTAGACGTGGCTCTTCACTTTCGTCGATTAACTTCATTAAAACTGCCGTTGAAACATTTTTTTTGTTTTTTTCCCGCAATTGAGAAACCGCCATGTTTTGTTTAGAAAACAAATGAAAAACGTTTACTTGATATTAGGATGTCTCTTTCCCAGAGCCCTTAGTTCACATCCTGGGGTCCTGGTAACGATCTAACATGTCGCATTGACTTTGTTTGAACACGTGCTTCCAACAATGTTTTTTGATATCGATGTTGCATATGTGTAAATGGGCCTTAATTTACAGTTCCTCTGAATAAAGCCAGTCTGATTAACTCTTATTTTTCTTTGAGATTTTCGTTTCTATTCATTATTTTTCGTTTTGTTAGTTAGCTTATGTTTTGTCTTTCAGATGATGCCGCGGCATGGCGGTTTTAATGGTGAGCGGTTACATAGGCGTTACGTTTATAGCAAGTAAGCTAGACTCTTGTTCATTGTGTAATAACAATAAGTTAATAGCGCTGCTGCGGGTCATTAAAACCTATTATTTTCTTGCTGATTTAAAAACGTCGTAAATTAAAAAGTCTTAAAAAGGTCGTAAATTACTTAGCTCCCTAAAGCTGCGGGAAGCCTGTGCAGTATGAGAATAAATGACTGCGGGAAGCCTGTGTAGTATGAGAATAAATTACTGCGTTTGTAATAATTATAACGTTGTGACACACTGATAATGATAAGAAATGATAACGTCGGTAGTATTTAACAATAAGCAAAATTAGAAAGATGGTCTTAGTCGTGATTATATGAAATGTTAGCTCTGAAAAATTTGATTTTGCAATAAATGTTCCTTGACTCCAATGTAAAAACAATACTTAAGAATATCAAAGTAGGCCTTATTCGTATTCCCGGATGGCCTTGGGCGAGTACACGATGTCGAGGCTCATGCGAGGGAATAAATAATTCCAATATGGCTTCCATAGGAGAGGCAGAGAACAAAGTTAAAAAATGGAAAATTCCTAAGTTGAAATCCTATTTACGGTTATTCCACAGCTCAGTAAATAGGATTTTAACTTAGGAACTTTCCATATCTTTGTTCTCTGCCCTTCCTATGGAAACCATATTGAAATTACATATTCCTCCGCATGAGCCTCAACATCGTGCACTGGCTCAATGCCGTCCTGGAATACGAATAAGGCCTATTCGATGCTAAATAAAGTGTCGATTTTTACATTCCGTCTTCAGGTTCCGACCGCTTCGAGCTGTGAGAGACACGGAAGACAACAGCTTTTTCACATGTGCAGCTTTCTTGGTTAGCAAACAAGCAAATATTATATAAACACTATTCATCTTTCGTCTTTAGATTTTGTTTAACGCCATCTTTTAAATAGTCCATGTGTCGTTAAGCGCTAGCTCCAACCTGCAAATACTAGGAAACTGGAAAATCTGTTTAAACCTTTTAAGATATTCAATGGAGCCACTTAGTTGATCATGACAGGTGTCGGTATTGACTTGTCAACTTACAAGTCTAGTTAGTCATCTTTGATGTAATTAGCAGTATATATTTTATTAACTGATCAAAGTACCCAATGGAAATAGAAAATCTGCCTGCCAAAACTGAATTTCCGCTAGTTAGCGTGAAGCTTTGCATGGTATGCTCGTAATGGATTTGTAGTATACTTTGGAAGATAATTTCATTGTTATCTTAAATTAAACTTTTCAAGTTTTTATCATACTTCAGTTGCATGATATGATATGCTCGTAATGGATTTGTAGTATAGTTAGGAAGAGAATTATATTGTTCCCTTCAATTAAACTCTTCAACTTTTTATTATTAGAGTTGCGTGATATGATATGCTCATAATGGATTTGTAGTATAGTTAGGAAGAGAATTACATTGTTACCTTAACTCTTTAACCTTTTATTACATCAGTTGCATACCAAATTCCTTAAGTAAGTTTTTATTATCTCAATTTGTTTACTTCGCATCGTTTTTGGCCACAATTCACCGTAATCGCAATAGAATAAGTTTTAATCATTTTCAATCATATTTTTTATCAACACGACATTCCAAACTGACTCTGAAAAAGTAAAAAAGTTTGAGGAAGGGGTAGGCAATATTTATTTAGGAAACACTGATTGTGCGAGTGCCCTTGTTTAATTATTTATCAAATGCAATATACATGTTTGTTTTTTCAGCCGGATGGGCTGAAAAAAGTTTTAGTTTTAGGAACACAGTCTGGAGAGCTGAAATTTTTCAACGTAGCAACTGGCTTGGTAGGTATTTTATACTGTTTGATCTAATTTGGTAGGTTTTCAATTCAGAAATTTCGCTGTGTTCTGGGATGGCTGAAAATCCGCTGCATCGATTGAGACGACATTTTCACCGGATACACAGGAGCTATCATTCCCATTGTTAATGTGTTTTTATTTTTTGTAGGAAGAAGCATCATATTCCTGCTGTCATTCCGCCATTTCTATGTGTCATCCTTCCAAGGTAGGGTCAAATACATTTGAGATTAAGGTCAATAATCGTATCGCACTCTTCAAGTACCGTTATATTCCGTGTCCTGAGCTTCTGTTTTATGCACGAGGGGGAGAGATGGGTGGAGATAGACTTCGTGATATTGTAATTGGGTTTTTTCTAATTCCCGTCTCAGGAACAAAACTTTTGATCAAATTTAAATGCAAATTTTCTTATTCAAAAGTTTTATAGCTCATAAACCGTACTCCGTAGGGTTGTCATTAATTTCTCTGAAATAGTATTCAATATTTACTTATTGTTTATATATTTATAATGAAATTACTTGTTACACATACTTTACCTTATACAATACAATATATATACATGTTCTCCCCTCAAGGCTTTTCAGAACCTGTTTACAAGTATATACAGTTGAGGTCAGAAAGTTGAGGGTCTTAGAAAGTCCGCCGGAGCGGCTCGCATGTTAAAGCGCACCTTGGCAGCCGATAAGAAGTGCCCTCAATGGAAGAAACAGATCACAACACCGGGATCACCACCCTGCTCTTTGCGAGAAGTGTGTGGGTTTATTTACGTCCCTCGACAGAGTGATCGAGAGACTGGACCTACGGTTTAACGTCCTTATCCGAGAAGACGGGAAAATCTAACCATTTGCAGATGTTAGAGCAAAGGCAGCACTTTCTCGTCAATTATATTAAGACCCTGAATGTTTGCCCTGCCGGGAATCGAACCCAAGACCTCCCGCAGAGCAGACTGGCGCAATACCAACTGGGTTAACCAGGCGGTGTGTACATAACTGAAGTCTATTTGTTGTTATTTAGAAAATCAATTTATCTAGAACCCACTGTTCTCCGATTCCTTCCTGAAGGGTGCATTACAACTTGATTACCCTTCTTTCGAAGTTCAAACTGGATAATAGTGATATTAATTTGCTGCTTCTTTAACGGGTGTCCGAATGTGTGTATGAAAACGTAAACTACAACTATATTCTGTTGGAATTTTTTTTAACTTTATAGGATCGGGAACTAATTTTAACGTCTTCACCGTTTGGTGTTCCAATGTCGGCACTTTGGTCAACTGGGGAAATTTTTGAAATGCAGTAAGTTCAAATTCTTGGTAGCTGTTTTATTTCCTTAGTTGCGTTAAAGAGGTAAGCGTTTCTCCGCTTTGATGTGATCTCTTTGCAGCTAAATCTTTTTCGTTCTTCAAAAGCAACCATATCAAATAGATAAATAATTAAATGTTAATCTTTAATGGAATCTCCTCATAAAGAGCTTTTTAGCGTCCCTATACATGTAAATACAGAGTCAAAGTTTTTGTAGGTATTCTGGAATACCTGCACGTACATATGTGTTAGATCAAATCCAGAAACCCGAAGTGGTAGGGTTTTTATGATCCCCTTGATAGAATATCGAGAGAATAGTATATACGGTTTAACGTCCTCATCCAAGAAGAAGCGAAGGTATAATCATTTGTATATATTACAGCAAAGACAGTATTCAATTTCTCTCTTGTTTATTTTTATACTTTGAGTGTTGGTCCGGTCGAGAATCAACCTCATCAAAACGTTCCCCCCCCCATCCCCCACGGTTGAGTTACCCCTTACCAACTAGGCTGAGCAAGTGGCGGTTATTTTGTTCATGAAAGTGGAAAACATTAGCATTATCGAAAACGAAAAGAGGTTGTTTCGAGAATAAATATAATTATTGTAATTTTTGCGACAGGATTATTTTAAATACTTTGGTTTGCTACTTTGTTGTCACTATGCTCAACTATTGTAACAGATGCGTTTACTGGTTATAATTATATTAATGATAGTTATAGTGATATGGTGAATATGATGATCATCAAATGCTGCTCAGTGATAATGGTTATTATTGTAATGTATTTATTTTATTTTTTATTTCTATTATACTCCATCGCAGACATCAGTTCCCGGATGATCATTACGTGAAGTTCAGTAACTTATCAGAAGACCGAGTTATTGGAACCGATGAAGGCATCGCGCATGTTAGTTACAGTTAAAAAGAAGTGTTTTCCGCTTGACAGAGAAGTTAAAATATTGTAGTATTACCTTTGCAAATCCTACATTTTGATAACGAAGTTGTCACCTATTATCGGATTGACACACATCATATTTAGCGTAGAATTATAGACGACTGTAAAGTATAGCCGCGACACTGTCGCCCATTGATTAGCGATCTTAAGGCAAATTCCCGAAATTTCATTATGTTACGCCATAAAGTGACTTTTGAACGGTGACTTCTCTTAAGCGGATGGCACCACCTCTTCCTCCGTTTCAAACCAACGTACTGTATTTACAGCGCTGATTATATTGCCATGAACACCAGAAATATGTCTGGATTATTCATTGTGTTTTAACCACAACCGGCACATCAGATTTATTACTTATTTCAAAATTGCTCAAACCTGTATTCTTCGCTGTTATAGCATGTACACAAATGGGAAGGAAAAGTAACTGTTTACTTGTAACAAGACTGAATGTTAAAATAAAACGATAACAATTTGTTCCGTGGCCGATAGAAAATCGTTCGTTGCCTGTGGTTTCTGAGGTATGAAGATCTAGCATGTGATTGGTTACAACACAATAAACATTCCAGACATATTTTAGATGTCCACGGCAATATAAACAGCGCTGTAATAGTAAGTGAAACATATCTAAGGCAAAAGTAAAAAATTATGACGTATATTTAACAATTAGACCTCGAGGACGAATGGACTACGAGTAATAATCCATGAGGCCGTAGGCCGAATGGACTATTCAAACTCGTAGTCCATGAGGCCGAGAGGTCTAATTGTTTTAGTATCA
>JAOTRI020137588.1:0-10952 GCA_028564885.2 Zoanthus sanctaehelenae
TGACATTTTTCACAGTTTTTTCAGAACTGATGAAGATTATATCATAGGAAATAGTTCTTGATTTTTTATAAACTTCTTATTGACAATGACTGTTATATGAAAGATCTTCTCGCCATATTGGATTCTTGAATTTTTAATAAGCAGGCATGATTTGATTGACAGCTCATCAGCTGAGCAGTGATCATAGTGACTCGGGTCCAGGCCCTGCTGCGATCCCCCCTTGGTCTTTGGTATCTCCATCCGATAGTAGGTATCGTAAATGCCTCAGCTTGAGTTTTTGACAGTTTATATTATTCACTGCCTCTTGAGGGCTGATGATTATCTGATAAATTTGATTATTATAGTTGTCATAAAAGGCCATTCAACGAATTTGAAATTCTTTTAAGTCATCTTTCTTTAAAATTTTAAAAAATGAATCTTATTAAATATGGCATTACTTTTCAAACGCAAAATGTGTCAAGTACTTATAGTGTAACCTTGATTCCCAATATTATACAATACAATACAATAAAACTTTATTTTAATACTGTAAAATCTTCAGTACATTAATGAAATATAAAACAATAATTACAAAGTTCTGATTTCCAAGATTGCCGTGCGGGAGTCATTTACAAACTATAGTAGTAATTTAGGGAATTCTTAAATAGTTTGGTAAGGAACGAAGCACTCTTATGTTTTGAGGCAGCCACAAAAAGCTAAACCTAAAAACTAAAAACGAATTGCTAGAATCGCCCCATGTAAGGTCATCCAGAGAACTACTGGATGCCGGATGTCTAGCTCCCGGGTGTCGGATGCTAACAGCTTGGAAGCCGTATGCCTTCCATTTAATCGATCCGGATGCCGATTCAGAAATTTTTTAAAATTAGGTGGTCGATTCACCATCGAAAACGTAAAAAAGCGCTTCGCAGCGATCTGTTTCTCGCACATAATACACACGAAATCTATATTTTTGCCGGAAAAGAAACTATAGACAAATCTGACAAGAACATTACAGGAACTTTGCATACAGCAAAACACTCTGATCTATTTAGTATCAAATCATTACAGAGCTCGTGCATTCGTACCCAGGATACAATAAAAATCAGGTATAGAATCAAGACGCTTACAGGCGTTTACTCGGCCACCTCATTGGATGTGTCGAAAACGAAGACCCACTGGTCTAAAACGAGCACCCACTGGTTTAAAACGAACACTCTTTTCTATATGACAAAATATTTTTCGGAGCGCGCGATAAATTTGAAATTTTCACTCGGTATTTAACGCGTGACAAACTGTATAATGCTTTTCTAAAAATGCCAACAGCATGAACTGAATACACGCTTTTAAATAGGAACAAATTTATAAAAACCAAGAGGCTAAAATTGGCCAAAATTTAAGAGCAATCTAAGACTGATGCTCAGAATATTTATTAAAATGTTTTGCATAGATACTTCACTAAACCAAATAATTAGTTTAATAGCAATTTACACAATATAATATAATTTATAAAGCACAACGAAGTCTCGCGGTGTTTTACATTTATTCAAAAATGTGGGGCTCATTATTTAGCAATGCTTTGATTGTTTCTATTAGTATTATGTTTTTTCTGCAATTTGAGAATTGAATTCAATTTTCAATTCAATTCGGAGACGAAGGGCCTAAAGTTCTAGAGCCCCTCACCCTTTTAACTCTACTATAAAATTTGAAGTAAGCATTTTTAAAAAACAAATTTTAGCTGTTCTTTATTTGTGGACTGGAATTCGTACTATTTTTTAAAAATATTTGGTCGTGACAATAGAAAAACGTCAGAAAGCTTTCCAAAATACCAAAGCAAACTTTGGCATTACGCACTGATCATCATTTTATTAGCCATGACTGTTGCATATTTTTTCTCAACTGTTTAGTAATCGAATGTATATTTGTCCGAGACTATTAAGACAAAGAAATATTTGCAAACATTTGATATGAAGAAAATATAATTTTGCGTTATAAACAATTTTTTGAAAAGGTTGCGTTTGATGTCAATCTATTATTTGTTATATGTTATCGTTTACATTGTACATCCCTTAAAATATCAAACAAACAAACTTTATTCTATTATATTAAAGAGAGATACATAGAAAAAACTAAATACAAACAAAAAAATGAAGCAAGAATCAATAGCGACACACCATGAGATAGTTTTGTGCAAACGTTTTTTATTCTTTTTGAAAGTAAAATTTGGACTATAGCTCCCCTCCCCCTCCCCCTCCCCCATTAGAAAAAACGCTCCGACGTCCTACACAGGCAACCCAGTTATGAAAGAATTTACAAAGCTTTGTTTGTGTTTATCATTATCTAGAACCGCCATTCTTTCTCTCTTTCTTACCTGGCGAATTACCTATCGTCATCATGAGCATCACTAATTGTAATTAACACCAAGCCTGGGCTGCCTATGGTTCAAACTTAGCGACCACGCGATCTCTTCAAGGAAGTTCGAAACTGTACAACTCGTGCAACTGATGTTATGCCAAGTAGTGATGGATGTCGGTGGCGTGCCATCACTCGCCATCCCGATAGCAGTTGGTCGTGGATAGTCTGTGGAGCGTCATTTTGTAACATGTTAATAACTATGGGTTTCGGTTCGTCTTTTGGCGTGCTTCTCCCTCCAATCATGGACGCTTTTCAGGAAACAAGAGCCAAAACCGGTAAGAAGTCGTTCTATCAATCAAAATTTCCCGTATTGGGGTTTACTTTTCTATACATGCAGTCTCATTGCGTTTATTAGTCTAGAGGTTTGAGTCCCTGTAAGATTTGGTTTGCACATGATGAAACAACTGTGTGTCCCAAAACGGAAGTTTTACCATCTTAATGCACTTGTTATCGGCTTCCACGAGGGGGGGGGAGACCCCGGGGAAATGTGGGGACTTTGATTTTTCCATGATCCAAACAGTGAATATTTCTCCACATGTGGGGAAAAATTTGCTAGAAAATCCCCTACAATTCCCCCTAAACCTAAGTCCATAAACCCAGTTATACATATAAAGGTTTTTAAAGACAAAATGCTCAATATTTATATTCAAGCTCTTTATAAAATCATTTGCATGCTTCATTGACACAAGAACAAAAGAGCGATAAAACACTCAAAATTCCATTGTCTTCAAATCTAAAGCAGTGCAATATGTAAAATTAAGTTTTCCAATAATGTAAATATCACAGGATTTCTAGCAAATCCCTTTATCATTAAGAAGATTCAACGGATTAAAATTCTTTACCTTTTGAAATGTTTTCTGCCATGTTGAAACTCACTGAGTACTACACAGGAGTCCCAAGTGCTGTAATCTGTACTCGTTACCAGTTCAGTCTCTGTCATTATCTTCAAAATGGCAGGGGCTCCAGCGATATGCCTTTATTGATTTTTTTATTGTTCAATCATTTCTCACATTGTGAACAGTTATTAAATGGATCATAGAACAAAAGTTGCATGAATTTTCTTATTGTTTTATTTGTGGGGCTGAAAACTAATCCACCACATTTTCCCCAGTATTGGGGCAAAAATATTAATCAAAGTCCCCATTTTCCACGGCATTTTCTTCACCTTTCCCCCATCCCCCTCGTGGAAGCTGATGACAAATGTCCTACGTATTTATGGATGGACCTGGAGAAGTATTAGTTTGCATGATTAAACAAAAGAATGCCCCTATACAGACATTTTACCATTATAGATAATATAGTATTATTTTTTTACCTTAATTAGTTATTCAACTGCAAATTAAATTTATTAAGAATTTGTTAGATGGCTATATGTGATCATAGTTATGTGATTCATGAGGGTATGCCTTATGTCATGGTTACCAAATACTTTAGCACTACAGCGGAGGAGAGGGAGGGAAGGGGGTAGATGAAAATCTCTGTGGGAGCACTTGTGGTTGGAAGGCATAGATTTTACCTTGCCTGCCCACTTTATATGCAGGAACCATGCATTATGTTGAGTTCAAACTAATAAGCATGTTCTTTTGTTCTGCTTTTCAGCTTGGGTTGGTTCATTGGCTTTAGCTGTATGTTTTTTATTTACCCCCCTAGCTGCAGCAATGTGTGATCATCTAGGATACAGGATAACAGCCATGTTAGGAAGCATATTATCTGCAGTTGGATTTGCCATCAGCTCATTTGTGACTAGTTTTCCTCTGCTTTATCTAACCTACAGTCTTTTAATGGGTCTGGGACTTGGTCTAACATTTAATGCTTCAGTTTTGGTTGTACTAAAATATTTTGTCAAGTGGCGTGCAGTTGCTGTAGGAATAACATTTTCTTCTGTTTGTCTTGGAACTCTGACCGTCACTCAAGCAGCTAGTGCATTATTAAAAAAATATGCATTGCAGGGAACTCTACAAGCAATGAGTATTATGGCATGCTTGCCATTAATATTCTCATGCGTCTTTTGCCCCATTGATGTTGTATCTGAGGAGATTGATCAAATGGATTGTATCAGAACTGAAGAAAACAAGTGCATGCTATGGACCAAGATTCGTTGGCTTGGATTAGATTTATTTAGAGTTTGGAACTTTGTTGTGTTTACGATGTCAGTAATAGTAATGAGTTTGGGATACTATGTGCCAAGTTTTCATATGGTGAGTTGAATTATAATAGTTTTTTATTTCAAAGAAATGAGGGTTTTACATAATATATCAAACACAAGAGACAGTGTTTCATCACATTTCCAAACACCTAGAAGAGAGTTGAAAATATGATGCACAGCGGAGTATTTTTTAACGAAGTTCGAGGTTTTTGGAAATGTGGTGAAACATTCCCTCAAGTGTTTGATTTTTCTTCTCAATCGAAACTAAAACTGTGGAGAAAAAGAAGAAATAAATTTGTCAAAATATATGCTAATTAAGATCACATATTCAAACCATGGTCACGGTTATCATTTCTTTTGTTTTAACTTGATGAATTATTAATGAGTTTGAGAATGTAAAATATGCCATTCATAGATTTTGTATTAAACTACCTCCAGTATATGAGTGACATATTCTCCATATCCTCACTATTAAAGATATTGGTGTTGTGATTCCATCGATTTCCCCACCTTAAACAATGGACCTTTTAAAGATTTTTGACATTTTCTATGTTATCATAAAAGCTACACCCTTTCAAGCTTAGAGGCCCATGTAGCCAGTGCTTATCTCCAGTTTCTTTAGTGTTAAGCGGATGAGAGTCTTTAACTCCCCCTGGACGAGACACTAATCCATCGCAGGTTAGCTCCCAGCAGATGCTGGTACTCATTTACCTACCCCGGGAGGATGGAAAGCTGAGTTCAAATCTTGGCAAAGTGCCGGGATCGAACTAGGGACCTTGTGGTTGGAATTTTGGAAAGCAGAGATCTTACCAACTGCTCCAACCATGTCTGCCCTATGTTATTATAACTTATATTGAAAGCTGTTGTCCAGGCCATAGGAATTATCTACTCCAGTTACAATCAATTTACCCCAATATCATTTTCAATATAAAGTAATTTTTTTATCATCAGTTATATACTATTTATTAAATTTTCAACCTCTCGAATATTGCATTTCTGTCGTTCTGTTTTGCTCACTCAATCTCGGTTATCAGCTCATATACCGATGACCATATATGGAAACTAACAAAAAATCTTATTTCTCAATTTATTAAAAGTTTTTTTTGCTATTTTCAAGTATCAAAAAGTTCAGAAAACTCATGAAATTTAATAAAACAATTATTCCATTCACGCTTGTTGGATATGAGATGATTATAGCCAACTCGGCGCTGCACACCTCGTTGGCTATTTACCATCTCATATGCAATGCGCGCTCTTGGAATAATTGTTAAATATTTATTATTAGAATTAAATATTCATTATTAGAATTAAATGTGCTTTCTCAAGGCATGTTTAAATAGTTCTTAATTTTAAAGTCTTAGTTTATTAAAATTACTTGCTATTTTATTTTGTATGCTTGAGGCTTTGATATTCATCAATATTTATCTAGCATTTACTGTATTGTACTGGCTGCTAAAGAGTTTTCAATGTGAAGCAAAATTTTCCATACAAGTATGTTTTTTTTTCCTGATTTTCAAATTTGTTTTAACAACATAACACAACAAATTTGTTGTTTATTACACATGTACAATAACAGTAAATGTAAACGGCTCTGCCAATTCATTGCGTGATTTTATTTTGACATATAATTTTTAAATGTTAATGTTCTCTGCTTGCATGTGCAGATTCCTTAATGGTTATCTTCCATTTAGTTTATTTTGGTGCCTCATAATGATCAGTTTTCTGAGATGTCAAATCGCTATCCAGGGGTTGGTACTTAGTTTTTCAAGTTCTACCTTGTCTTTGTTACCCCAAGTATTTCTCTGCTTTCCTTCGCCATGTTCTCACCACTGTAAGAGAGAAATGGCTTGCAGTAAACTAGTGGAGCTGTGTCAGTGTTTCTGAAAAAAACAATTTAGTGATCAAAATGTAAATTATACTCCGTATATGAAAGAGAAAACCTACTGAATTTTTGGATGTTAGTTCTTTGTCAGTTTTAGTGGAGCCGAAACCAGTTGTAGAATTGCACACAATTTAAGCATCGATCCTGCTGGTAAACAGTAAAAGCCGTGTTACACGCAGCAATTTTTTCAGCAACTTGCAATGCAATTGTGACAATAACTAAAAATTGCAAGTTGCTGTGACATGTCAGACGAGCCCAATTTTTTTGCGTTGGCAGTTGCACAAGCCATGCAAGATCAGTGTGTTTCTTAAGGGCAGTACACTGGTAATTGTACTGATGTTCCCCGACGACTGTACCGTCTTTTCCCAGCAAATGCTTGATGACCTCGGACCCAGGTGAACTAAACTGTACCTGTTCTCACTTAGTGCATCTCACTTCCCAACCCTTAAGAAACACACTGAAGATGCGCAGTTTTTTCTGCTACTTGCAATGTAGTGATAAAGCGATGCAACTAGTTCTTGAAAAAAAAGTAATATGTAAAGTTCACGGCTTTAATTGTCATTGGGGCGGACATGGTTGGCGCAGTTGGTAAGATCTCTGCTTTCCAACCACAAGGTCCCGAGTTCGATCCCCGGCACTTTGACGAAGTTCGAATACTTGTGTGACCTTTATTTCCGCATAAACCAACTCAGCTTTCCATCCTTCCGGGGTAGGTAAATGAGTACCAACGTCTACTGGGAGCTAACCTGCGAGGGATTAGTGTCCCGTCCAGGGGGAGTCCAAGGCTCTCATCCGCTTAATGCTACAGAAACCGGAGATAAGCGCCTGTTCCATGGGCCACTGGGCTCGTATAAGGATTTAGCTTAGCTTTAATTGTCATGCTATTTTTTTCAGCAACATTATAATTACGTCAGTTCAGATATCTATTTACTCCGATAAAGGACTAACGTCCGAAACTTCAGTAAGTTTTTTTTACATTTTTATCACTAAATTGTTTCTCACTTCTTATTCTTTCTACCTAGCCAAATTACTGTACCTCACTCTAATGCAAATAATTGTATTGTATAGGTAAAATATGCCGAAAAGGAGCTTGCAGTACCTCAAGAAAGGACAGCTAAGTTGTATATATATTATTCAGTCGCATCATTCTGTAGTCGACATGTTGTTTGCAAACTTGCTGATATGAAGTGGATACGAACTGCTCAGATTTATCAACTTTCTATTGCTGCTGCAGGTGTTAATTTTATGTTTATCCCTATTGCAAGAACTTATCATAGCTTGCTTGTAATGTTTGTCATATATGGAGTATTTGATGGGGGAAGTATGGTGCTCTTTCCTCTCATTCTATTAGAATGTGTTGGCCAAAATGATGTTAACAGAGCGTGGGGCATATTTGGGGCACTTCAACAAATCGCTGCCGCCATAAGTACTCCTATTGCTGGTAAGTTGACCTGAGTGTGTTAAGGCTTATATTTTATTATTTGTACATTGCTTCGTCTTGTTTATTGATAAGAAGAGAAGTGGTAACGATTATACTTGTATAAAATATTATTAAGTACTCGTTTATTAGCAGTGTTTGATTATAAATAGTTAACGTATCAACTCTCATTGACTCTCATGCTTGTCTGAACTCCACTTTAGTGGGTGGCTCCACCTGAAGTCTTTTGTAGAATTGTACACAACGTAGGCATCCTGCTGATGCAGTATTATAGTTTGTTTAGATATCTATTTTATAGTGCAATACAATATTTAGCAGCCTTGTTTATTAATATATAACGTTTTAATGGTATTTTCACAAAAAAAATACAAGATTATCAATGTTCATTTGTCATAGCATAAGACAACTTTGAATACCTGCTCCCAGAAACGAAATGTCAAAACTCCGCATTACAGTGGAACCCCGCCTTACGGCCACCCCGTTAATACGGTCACTCGTCATTACGGTCACTTTTTTTGGCCCGGCAAAATGGCCAAAAATTCTCTTATAAAAAAACTGTTAATGCGGTCTGCCGTTAATAAGGCCAACGGCCACTTTTTAAGATTCCCAACTCATATAATCCTTTATAATTTAACCCTGTTAATACGGCCACCTGAGAAAACCAAGATGCCTATGGCGTGTCAGTTTCAATTATCTCTGTCCGAACAGCTGATTTTCTTATTTTTAGGTTTTAGTCTTTCATCAATATCAGTAAATTTTTGTTCTCATTCTTTTTATTCTGTGCTTCTGCATCAAGGGTAACTGCTTTTATGTAAGTGAAAAGATTCAAATTATGTACTTTCTTAATTTGGTAAGAAAGATTGTAAAAGAGATGTCAATTCATGACCCGTAGAACATTGGATTCATAAGTAAATGAAAATATACTTAAGCATCAGCAAGCATTGAAAGTACAATTCATTGACAAAGTCCTCTAAATGGATGCCGAAAGCTTTGATGCAGTAATTTCAATATTTGCTTGTGCTTAGGTATGTTTTCATTTACTATTTACAGCAGAAGCAGGGGCGGATACAGGGGGTGAATTGGCTGAATTTCTAGCCCCCTTTTCTGAAACTTTCTGGTACATTATTTGTACTTGCTACCTGTAACGATGTATAAAATCTACATTTCTGTAAAATGGCTGCTCACATTCTAGTCCGCCATATTAGTTCTCGTTTTCAGTCTCCCCGCGTTGCGGTATGCCGCTGACCACTATCGTAACATCTTCCCTTTTAACAAAAACAAGTGAATGTTCTTAAATCCAAAATTAAGTTTTAGAAACAATAACATAACTGTTCTTTATAACACAATATTTAAAGTTCAGGCTTTTACATAGAGGATATCAGCCTGCTGGGTGGTTTTATCACCCTTCCACTGCGGGTTGTCATGCGCGGCGCAACTGCCATCTGTGCTTCAGGTTGTAGGAGGTGCTCTCCTGATGTGGCTCCAGCTTTCACCGGTGTTCTATGGTTCTCCAAGTTTGCACTTTCCGGTACTTCTTGCACTGGAGGCAAACAACATTTTTCCAAACTTGGTGACGACTCTGGGGACTCCTGTTCCATGCCTTTTGATACTTCAGTGTCTTCCTGTGTCTGTACTGTGCTGGTACTGTCAGGACGTATATGTCTTCTATTTCTCCGGTATAGATCACCATCAACCTCCAAGACATAGGACCGTGGAGCCACTTTAGCATTGCAGATCCCTCGTCGCCATTTGCCTCCTTCAGATTGCATACGGACGGGTTGGCCTATTTCTAGCTCTGGAAGTTCCTTGGAGCCAGTATCATAGTATTTCTTTGATCGTCTTCTCTTATGTGCAAGCTTTGCTTCAACTTCTGCTTGTACTTCAGGACTTAAAAGATGAGTAGCAATGGGCAGTGTTGTTCTGGTTCTTCTCGACATTAACCTCTGGGCAGGGCTGCTGTCCATTCCTTCTGACGGAGTGTTTCTGTAAGCTAAAAAACTAAGCCAAGGATCCTGGTGAGCTTTTGCTGCTTTCTTCTGAAGTGACTTGGCTGTCTTAACTGCTGCTTCCACTAACCCGTTGCTCTGTGCATGATACGGTGATGATGTATAGTGTTCAAATTGCCATTCTTGAGCAAATTTGGTGAACTCTGTACAGTCAAACTGTGGACCGTTATCAGTGTAAACTTTATCTGGGATACCATAACGAGCGAAATGCTGTTTTGTTTTCTGAACTACTGTTCCCGCTGTTGTGCTTCTCAGTTCATCTACTTCCCAAAATCCACTAAAGGCATCCACAGTTAACAGGTAGTCTCTACCATTGAAGCAATACAGGTCTTGAGCGACTGTGCTCCATGGGCGTGTGGGAAGTTCGTGTGTCAAAAGTGGTTCTTTCTGTTGAGTTGGAGCATATTCTGCACAGATACTGCACTGGCTGACAGTGTCTTTGATTTGATGGTTCATCCCTGGCCAAAAGATTACTTCTCTTGCGCGCCTAAGGCATGCCTGTTCTCCCTGATGGCTTGCATGAATGCGTTGAATCATCTCTCTACGAAGTTCAGATGGGATGATGACCCGGTCGCCTTTGTATATCACACCATTTTGGACGCCAATTTCATCGCGATAGTTCCAGTATTCTGTTATCTTTGGGTCCACTTCCTGTTTTGTTTCGGGCCAACCTCTTAACACTATTGTCTTGAGACTCTGAAGTTGCTTATCCCTCTCAGTCAGTCGCTGTATATTTTGAAGGCCATCTCTTGAGATTCTCAGATATTCTGCAGCATTGACTTGTTCAAGATCTACACGACAGACTTCTTCGTGATCTGGCTGCAGCCGGTTTCTAGGAGGATACATTTCTGGAAGAGGTGCTCTTGAGAGAGTGTCTGCTAGGTACATCTCTGCTCCCTTCTTATAAACAACGTGCAAGTTGAATTTTTGCAACCGCAGTAGCATTCCTTGAAGTCTCTTTGGTGCTAACATTAGTGGCTTTGTGAATATTGTTTCAAGTGGTTTGTGGTCGGTATGTATAGTAATAACATCACGAGCATAGATATATTGGTCAAACCTTTCACACGCAAAGAGGATTGCCAGACATTC
>JAOTRI020137599.1:0-10950 GCA_028564885.2 Zoanthus sanctaehelenae
AACGGAACGTTTTTATTTATTTCTCGGTAGTTTTTTATTTATTTTTGTAATTTTCCAGGACTTTTCAAGGACATTTTCCAAAATTCCATTTTTCCAGGACTTTTTCAGGCCTGGATTTTGATTTCCAAAATTCAAGGACTTTTCCAGGACTTTCCAGGACGTGCGAACCCTGATTACATGAAAATTAATACAAATAGGATGATCATTATAATAAATGGGTCATGGGTTTGATTCCCATCTGGAGCTCAGATTTTTTCTGAGTTCTTTGTCTCTGCATGTGTTTGTATATATTAAACATGACATGAAATGAAATATAGTACTTCTCATTTTGAGAATCCAAATGCAGCCATTTGATGCTTGATTGAAATTGAAGTGATGATCGATAATTGTAATGTTGATATTTAACAGTGTTAATGTTCCATTAAGCCCTAGCTAATTCAGAATATAGGCCATGTTTTGTTTAAAACAATCAAAACTAGACTTAGTCTTTGGAAATTACACATTCAGGACAGTACAGAAGTTTATACTAAGTATAAACTTCTGTACTGTCCTGGATGTGTAATTTCCAAAGACTATAACACTGCCATCTCCACTTACTCTAAGCTTGGCAACTACTGGCACTTTGACATCAAGCATCTCCACAAGTAGATTTGCAGTTTTTCTAAACTCTTCGGCAAGTGATGCAAGGTCAGCATTTTTCTTTATCTCAGCCTCTGCAAAGTTCAAAGGGAATGTGGGACAACATTTTTTTAGAGTGTTAAAAAGAACTTACTAAAAAGATATCTTATGTCTGTGCTATATACAACTTGTTCATGATAGGGTTATAGGTATATGAGCTGCTGAAAGACTGAGTTCAGACTGAAGTAAAATAATATAATGGACACATTTTGGAGGTAACCAATTGTTTTTGATATTATACTAAAGATAACATGCTAGGAATTAATGGTTGGTGTTTTTTACTCTTGAGATGCTGTATAATTTATTTTACCTTAAAGAAAATTCAAGAAATCAAGGCAGTGTTCTGGCAGGTAGACATTTAAATTTCCCTAGTACTGTAAGTAAAAGGAGAAAGAATGCTGACAGTAATGTAAATTATAAAATTTTACATATATTTTATTGCTGGCAAGTTTTATTGTTATAAAACTGGCCAAACTTTGAAAATAGTTGTGAAGTACTTAAAGCAAGACACAGAAGTATGGAAAGTACAATCTGTGTACAATCACAAAAAAATGTCATATTTAAAAATATTGCTCACAGGATATATATACCAATTAGAGCAAATGCAGGAACTTGCTTTGACAATGGTTGTTGTAAATTTTGAGTAATTAGTTAATATTTATTTAATAAATAAATATTAACTAATTTCAGTTGATAAAAATTAATATATGTAGCTATGTCCGTCATAAGTAACTGAATAATCCAGAACTTCTTAAAAATAAGAACAAGTTAGAAGTAAAGCAAATGAAAGGTCTTATTCTAAGGTCCATGACCACCTAACTGAAACTCTACAATATTTACTGTATCCTGAGCTGGTTCCAACTCAGTCCCTCTAATAAACTATTTTCTACATGATTGTCCATTTTACTAACCAAGTTCTGATGGAGTATCTAACTGCGTCACCTCAGCAACCATAAAGGGTTCCTGTTGGACAAGTTTATCAACTTGAAATCTACACAGTCCTGTAACAAGGAGGGTATACAAAGGTTTTGGCCAGTTGGTCCCTGTCACCTGAACAACAACAGCTGCTGTACCAGTAGATTTTGGTAGAGACATACCAGTTTCCTGTAAGATAATTTGTACATGCTATAGGATTAACATCTCATGATTAAAAGGTATTAGAAGAAACTGAATTTATACTTCTTATGCACCAGTGAATATGAACCCCTAACCCCCTCCCTTCCCCCAACCCAGGCATTTGATCCGGATTTGCCTAGCTTTTCTGCTCACTTTCTTTAAGGTGTAGTCTCTATTTTATTGTGAGAATTCAATCACTGCTTAAAAAAAGATTTGTCACCTTCCACAACTTGTACAATGCATGGCATCAGGTATATCAAAAGCCTCATTATCATAAAGTATCATAGACTACAAAAAATAAAAACAACATACAACATTTATTAATAAATATTAATATCAATTTTGCAATGCCTTTGCAGAATTTTGTCAAAACTGTCCACCCCATCCTATCCCCCTTGGCAAAACTTAGCAATTATATACACAAATCTAAAGGCTGGCTCACCATGGTACAAATTATATGGTTTAATTTGTCCTCTTCTAGCTCCCATCTAATTAATGATCAGGGTTAGGAGAGGGGAGGGTTACATTGAGAGGTGGTGTCAATCATCACCATCATCATCATCATCACCATCACCATCATCATCATCCATCATCATCATCATCATCATCATCATCCATCATCATCATCATCCATTATCATCATCATCATCCATCATCATTCATCATTATTATCATCATCACCATCATCAGAGGCGGCGGGAGCAAATTTTGATTGGGAAGAGGGGGCAAGATTTCGGGCACCGATGGCGTCCGACAGCGAGTGCTGCAGGCCCGAGAAATTTTAACCCCTCAAAGACGCTATTTCCTGCATATTCTCTGCCGATATTAATTTTGTATATTTTGTACAAGGACCACATTCGTAAATAATTAGGGGTTTCAACACAATGTTTGGGGGGCGATTCCCTCTAATATTATTTTGGAGGAGACAGCCGCAGCCCCCCTGCCCCCCCGTGCCAGCCTCAACTAATCATCATCATCACCAGTTTATTTCAAATGACAATTAAACTAGCCTTACTATATGATATCCCTTACCATCATTATCATCATCACTATCGCAGACATCTCCCATGCCATCACCATCTGAGTCCAACTGATCAGGGTTAGTAACATTGACACAGTTATCGCAAGCGTCACCTACGCCATCATTGTCCGTGTCAATCTGGTCGAGGTTCGCTTTAAACTGACAATTGTCCTGTTTGTTTAAAACCAAGTTTCGACATATTCAACACTTTATATAAGATTATAATATAGCTACGATATAACGCGCGCTCTATTGGTTCAAATCTATGCTTTATTACACCGATAAAGTCATGGTTTTCGCTTGCTTGTCTTGCCGCTTGTTTTGCTATATCATAAAAGTATTAGAGCACAACTTTCCATGACTTTATCTGCAAAATAGAGCACTTGTGACGTTGGGAGAGACACTCGAAACGTTGTAAAATTACGCGCCTGCGGCTTGTGATTTTACAACGTTCTCGTGTTTTCCCCAACATCACGTGTGCTGTATTTCGCCGATAAAGTCATAGAAAGTTGTGCTCTAATGCTTAAATAATGAGTACTTCTGTACTTCCTGCTATCATCATTGCTTTTAAAAAAAAACGCACCGACAATTAGAAAGTTTGTCATTACCTTCTTGTCAACGATAAGGTCATTATCATCATCTTCATCACAAGAATCACCATCCGTGTCATCATCATTATCTTCTTGACCTGTGTTAGGCACTTTGGGGCAATTATCCTGACAGTACGAAGCGGGGTTGAAACAAACATGGAAAAGCTTACAGATAAAACATAACACTGCTAATAATCAGCTTCATTGAGCTGGTATCATTACATTATCATCAATACAGGATTAGGATAAGGTCTTGACAAAGGATCTAATAATCTAATATATAATAGATATCTGAATAGGAATAACTATAATGCTGTTGAATCCTGCTGATGAACACTTAATATTCATCAGCAGTATTTCCATATTAAATGAAATTACCCACAGATCTAGATTATGTATTAGTATAATTCCTATCAGTGATTATAAAAATGGTGCGCGATCTGGCGTTCAGTTTATGTTTAAACTAGACGCGTATACACGCGTTTACTCGGGCTACTTAATGTTTGGATTCGTAGTGATAGGTCTAAAGTTTATCTATTCCAAGTTTTATGCTTGTATCACAAAATGAATGATTCGGCCTAAAGATTGCCGTTAGCTGCTCTGCTAACAATCACAGAAACGCGAGCAATAATCCAATGTCTAAAAACAAAGTAAAGAAAATCTCTTATATTATAGTCACTGTCAATTAGAAGTTCACAAAAACTCAAGAACCATTTTCAGGCCCGTAGCCAGGGGAGTTTATGGTGGTTCGGGCGAACCCCCCTTTTGCCAGCGAACCCCCTTAGAAAAATCAAACCTATTGTAATTTATTATAGACTCGCGCGGCATTTTTGCACTGTTTCCTGGTCGTACCAAAAAATAAGCGATTAACTAGCGGTAGTACACTGAAGCCAACAAAGAAAAATTATGTTCACTTCGAAAAGGCGAAATTACAGTTTGAATAATAAAGTAAAAGTCGAGAACTTATTAGTAAAATAATTTGCAAAAATTCTGCTCTTATTGTTTGAATTTCTCAGAACTGTGACATTAAAGTGATTTAAAGCTAGAGACCAGCAAAGAAATAATTTTGATATTCAACTATGTTTTTATAGATCACAGTCCAGCTTTCTTTGGTTTTCACCGCTAGCTTCATTGTCAATTTCCGTTCAAGTTTCAAAACTCGTTTTTAATTGGTTCTCTCATTTAAGCCGTTATGTTTTTACCAGTTATGCGCATAACCGTGACACTGCCCCTTAAACCAAAACAAAGACTGGCTGTGTGAAAAACCAAGACTGGACAGTGGAAATCTAAGACTGGACTGTTAAAAACGAAGACTGGACTGTGTGAAAAACCAAGACTGGACTGTGGAAATCTAAGACTGGACTGTTAAAAACGAAGACTGGACTGTGCGAAAAACCAAGACTGGACTGTGAAAAATCGAGACTGGACTGTGTGAATAACCAAAACTGGACTGTTAAAAGCGAGGACTAGACTGTTAAAAAGGAAGACTGAACGGTTAGAAACGAAGACTGGACTGTGAGCCTTCTGGGCCATCGTAGCTGAACAACTAAAATACTCGATAATTTTATTACGTTTGCTGATTCGATTTCTTCCAAAGTTGGCAGAAAAAAAACGCCTGGAGACGGAAGGCAAGCGGAAGTAAAACGCGAGACAACATAAAAAGGAATTTCCAGGCCTCGCTCGAAAAGGGCGGTTTGACGGATGGAACCGAACCGAACTGACCAGTCACTACCTGCGAAGGCTCCGCCGGCTAACAAAAACGTTGGGCTCTGGGAACGAAAATGGCACAGGTGCACGTATAGACATTTTTCTGGGTCCTGTGTACAACCTAAAAAAGAAAGCCGCCTATCATAGCGCATTTGCTGTCTTGGTGGTGTCCGAAGAGCTCGAGCGTCATCACGATGGTGGTCTATTTTCTCTTTATTAGGCCAAATAAAATAAATTCCCGGTTTCTCATCAGCGCCTGCCTTTGCAAAAAGTCGTCGAGTCAGATTTTTTTATACCTATATATAATAATACTAAGAGAAAATTACAATTTTAAACATTAATTTGATGAAATCTTTTCCCGGTATTGAATGATCAGCGGTGCACTTGCTCTGAATGGTGTGTTGTTCATTCAAATCACAAATATATTACTGAAGTCTTCAACTTAACAAGAGAGAATGTGGTCAAAGATATTGAAAGACTTATTTAATCTTGTGCCGGGATCTGCGTTGCAAGATATTGATGGAATAGAAGGAAGCTTTTTTCGTGATGTATATGTGAGGCGTAATCTTACATGTAAGGACACAGTTGAATTGGCTAAACTTCAGAATACCCGTCCATTCTCTGTAATTTATCCCTGCGCATTCCTCGTTGTTAAAAAATATATGCGCAGTAAAATCAAGAACAATAGAGGACGGGTATTCCGAAGTTGGTCCGTTGAATTAAGCTACTATGGCACGGGAAATTAGAACATATTCATCCATTGTGGCACCTCAGATGATCTGATCATGCAAGTGGCTATATGAGCGGTAGCCGCCCAAAGGTCTTTAATAGACTAAATGAGCGGTTGGTGTCAAATTTCTCCTAATTCATGCAACAACTAAATCTTGCTAAGACTATTCTTGCTTTCTTTACAATCCTAGAATTGATACAGATTGTTTTAAAAACTGTCTATGTGGACGGTTTTCCTTGTCTTACTTCGTACGGCACGAGCTCCCGCTCATCAAAAAAATGAGCGGTAATTTCCCAAAGCAGCGTAAAAATTAATGATCCTAACAGAATTAAAAAGAGGTTCAAATAAAGACAGTTTTTAAAACAATCTGTACATCGGTTCTAGGATTGTAAAGAAAGCAAGAATAGTCTTAGTAAGATTTAGAGTTGTTGCGTGATTTAGAAGAAATTTGACACCAATTAACCGCTCATTTAGTCCACTGAAGTTTTCCATACTTTTGAGAAGTGCTTTGGGGATTGGGTATTTCATTTTTACAATGCGTCAAAGTATTTAATAATAATAAACATTCTTTAAAAACTTCAAAAACTTTAAGGGTATAAAGTAGTAAATTTACAACTATTACGTATTTCAAACCAGTGATCTTCTAACTGAAAAGTACGACCAACCAATCTAACACTAACGAGGCAACATTTCATTTGAGCGATAACAACCCGAACCGGCAGTTGTTGTCCCGATCACTTACTACTTGTCGTGACAACTAGGCCTTGTCGTGAGATCGTGAGATACATAGCTTAAAATCGTGTGATTTGAGAGGTCTGGATACAATCAGTTTGAACAGAGCTTGCAGAAGGCATCATTCCCGACACAAAAACCTTGCCGATTAAATGATTTATTTATACAGTTGAATGCAGCTGTCAAAACATATTATTTGCGAGCTCAGAAATTTCATCCAGCGCGACTGTGGTGAGATGGATAAATACAAACTCAAGTAGGCCTTCCAAGATGGCTAAAATTTGGAAACTTAATTCATGAGGACAGCTAGATTATTTACTATTAGACCTCAGCAAACGCTAAAATGATGAACGCCGATGACTCACGAATCACTACGTAAGTTAGTTCGTCAATATCAAGCAAAAGGTAAGCAACCACCTCGAAGCAAGGTAGATCACTGTCGACGACGAAAACGGGAGCCTTTATTAATACTGATTGCACAGGACACCTAGTAATACACAGGACACCCAGTAATACACAGAATAGGGGTAGCGTCCTCGTACTTCGAACGCAATTTAAAAAGTCTATACAAAATGCAACTTAAAGAGTTAACTCGGGACAACTCAACGAAGATGGCCAGTGTAACGGAAATGATCGTAGAAGCACAACAGAAATTACACATTTCAGATATACGAAAACGTTTTTTAATCTATACAAGTTTTATACTTTTAATTATATGGAGCTGTCCGTAATTCTAGGCTGTTATATTCGAAATTTGTAATGGTTTTTTTTACTTTCTACTTAGGATGACAAACGGAAATGATATTTCCGTCATTGTCTTGGGATTTGTTGTAACTTTCAGTTCTGTCATTAAAATGACAATAACAATTTTCATACATATAGTTTATTTCTGGTTTATTAATAAAAAGTTTTATTACAATTATGATTTTTTGTCTCACTAACTGAAAATAATTTCACGGCTTCTGACAAGGTATTAAAAAATGCATTTAAACAAATATTTACATCAAGGTTCAACAAACATTTTTCACCGCTTTCCGAGTTTGTTCTATTTGAAAAGTCACATTCATTTGAAGATTTCCAATTTTTAAACCTGACTTGCAACTGCTTATAATTAATCAATTGACAAAGAATTAAACGAGTGGAGGCAGCAATAAGGCACGGATACACGGTGCAACACACGGATACACGGTGCAACACACGGACACACGGTGCAACATTTCATGCAACATTGCGCGCAGCAAATATATTTGGAGGTGGACACACAGAGCAACAAAATCACACATTTCTCGTGATAGCATGGCGCGCTTACCTACGCATTTTATAACAATCAAAACGGCTTCCATCAAAGAGTTCTTTGAAAAGAAAACTTTTTGCGCACAATTTTACAAGAATAGAGCGCGATTCAACTTTAGTTTTGTAGCATACAATGTTGCATGCATCAAAACTCAACGGTGGATACACGCTGAAACAAATTTGTTGCACGCAATGTTGCATGCAACAAAACTCATCGGTGGACACACGCTGAAACAAATATGTTGCACAGAATGTTGCATGCAACAAAACTCATCGGTGGACACACGCTGAAACAAATTTGTTGCACACAATGTTGCATGCAACAAAACTCATCGGTGAACACACGCTGAAACAACTTTGTTGCACACAATGTTGCATGCAACAAAACTCATCGGTGGACACACGCTGAAACAAATTTGTTGCACGCAATGTTGCATGAAATATTGCATCGTCTGTCAGCGCTTTTTTATAAGAACAATAAGGCTCAGATTGGCCGAAATATAAGAACAATTTTGAAACAAGCTAAAAAAGGTGGAAATGTTTCTAGTTGAAACTCTATTGAATCTTGCAATTTACGTTCGCAATACGCGTAGGAAAAACACAGAAGCACCGTTTCAGATTCAGTACAGCTCCTACTGTCCCAAATGATACATATATCCATGTAATACTAAAAGTTCCTCCTACGATCAGCACTGCTTTTCAATGTCTTTTTGTTTCAATATTTTTCATCATATCAAACCGCTCACAGAAATAAGAACAAATTGAGGCTGTAACAGCCAAAAACTGGAGAACAGCGAGCCTAGACATTATTTACTGGTTCTTATACAAAAAGCGTTTAACTCGTTTGCACCACGGACACATATTTAAAATACTGCTTTACATTTTATCTTACTTAAGGTTATATTAAGGTACAACATCTACCGCGAATATAAAGAAGGCAAAGTACTCTGGTAGTTGTATTATGTCACCACAAAAATCAACTAATGCCATTTCCATTGCCTTTACAACTGGAAAGTTTAACTTTAAATAGTATTACCTAATTTCAGATCAATATTTTGTGTTGCAATTCAGTGCAGTATTTTGCACCATACACCTCTACATGGGCAATAAAATTGTCACAATTTCCTTTTTTGGAAAATGATGCCGGATGAGTCTTTTTTTCAAATATCAAAGTAATCTGCTTTTGAAAAGGAAAAGTACAGCCTTGTCTCTGCCAAAGGTCTACTAATATACTTCTTCAAATATAGTATTAGCCTCGCATTGCATTAGGATAGCTTTCTCGTGCAGTGAAAGGAGGAGAAATGTTTATTCATCACACAAAGCCGGTTAGAAGCTCGCCAGGATAGTTTGTTTTCAAAAAATATCTCTATAAACTAAGGAAAAGTAAATGTTTTTTTCCTAACATTGAAGGGCTACACTTTCTTATCATGAAAAATTAAAACAAAATATATTCGTGTGTTTTGTTTCCTTAAAGGAGGACGTGGTTGGAACAGTTGGTAAGATCTCTGCTTTCCAAACACAAGGTCCCCATTTCGATCCCGTCACTTTGCTGACATTCGAATATTTGTGTGACCTTCTTTTCTGCCTAAGCCAACTCAGCTTTCCATCCTTCCGGGGTAGGTAAATGAGTACAAGCTTCTACTGGGAGCTAACCTCTGATGGATTAGTGTCCCGTCCAGGGGGATTCAAAGACTTTCATCCGCTTAACACTAGAGAAACCGGAGATAAGCGCCGGCCCCATGGGCCACTAGGCTTATAAAGGATTTTGTTTTAGCTTGATATTAAGCGTCCGTTTTCTGTGAACCTATTCTTCCCCAGACAACATACAAGGGCAAATCATCCAAGCTAATGTACAAAGACTACAAAAACTGGGAAAAGGCGCTAAGTGACCTTACAAACGATAAGCCAGCTGCGTTCCACTCGGCCTTCCAAACAAGCGAGGAGTGGGTGTACATGTTTCGAGAAATCGTTGCTGTCAACAGTGCCATTTATGGCATTGTTTTGTCTCTGTGTCTGTGTGTTGCAGCAGTGGTTATCTTCACTGGCCATTTTATGTTAGCCTTGATAGTGATGTTGACAATTCTGTGTAAGTATTAACTGTATGTATGCGCGTAACGTTAGACAAGCTTGGTTGTATGAATTTCTTGAGTGATTCCTAAAGATGCTGGTCTTGTAAGCATCATTGCAATTTTTAAAGTGTTTTTAGGGCAGCAAAAGCCACAGAAGAAACATCGCCATACACCCGTTTAGTATTTAAATACAATTTTGAATAAAATTTGTCTCTGCCGACGTGGCTTTGTTGCGTATTTTAACGACTTCATGTTTCTATAACTACACAAGTGCTGTTCTTAACTTTAAACACATGTCTCGTAAACAGTATTATGATTTGCCGTTATGCTATGCCATGCTTATGAGCCGAACAAAAACTGAAACAGCTGTCCATGGCTGCCAACATTCAGACTCACTATTACTTATGATCCTGTTTGCTGGTGGTGTTATGTTGACGAGGCCCTAAAAGGCAGAAACAGGTATTCATGATTCCTCACATTCAGTCTTATGTTTTAACATAATTAGACCTCAAAGACGAATGGACTACGAGTCAATAGTCCATGAGGCCGTAGGTCGAATGGGTTATTCAAACTTGTATTCTATTAGGCCAAGAGTTCTAATTGTTTTTGTATATACGTTCTAATCAATGAAGTTTGCTGTTATAGCAAAATGGGGCTCGGTACTGTTTTCATGCGCCATCTTTTTTCCACTTGTTGGCTGTCGCAAATAGACCTTTAGTAGAGTAGCCATTCAGAGTGGAGGGCGCTTGTTAAACTGTTAGTATGTTTATACTAGTACTTACTATTGCTTGTCAGACCGGAGCCTGTTTGCTCGCTATGCCATACTGATGATGCCCCAAAAGGCCTACGCAACTGTTTATGGCTGCTAACATTCAGGCTCAGTTATTTATGGTAGATTTAAGGGGTAATGTTAACAAGGCCTGATAAGGTCTAAACAAGTGTCCATGGCTGCTAACATTCATGCTCACGATTATTTATGGTAGAGGTAAGGGGTAATGTTAACAAGGCCTGAGA
>JAOTRI020137610.1:0-10950 GCA_028564885.2 Zoanthus sanctaehelenae
ACTACTACTACTACTACTACTACTACTACTACTACTACTACTACTACTACTACTACTACTACTACTACTATTACTAATTGTTATTATTATTTAATTAAATTCAATTGCAAAGGAGGTGGTTGCCCATCACTCGAAGGCTCAGATCTTGGCATTAAAGGCAATGTTGCTGAGGGAGGAAAAACCGAGTACCCGGTGAAAAACCCTCGGAGTGTGATTGAGATCTACCAATCTCAGCACACATACCAAGCCCAGGAATCAATCACGGATTGTAGGTAAAGGAGGAAGGCACGACTGATGATCACTATGCTAATAACCTGACTCCCTTGTGTAAACCAAACTCAAAGGGGTCTTGGATTTCATAAGAGGATAAAGACGCCGACAAACGATGCAACATTTCATGCAACATTGCGCACATGCAATTGAGTTGTTGCAACTTGTGTCCACCGATGAATTTTGTTGCATCCAGCAATACACGCGACAAAACTGAAGTTGAAACTCGCTCGTGTAAACACGTCTGCAGTATCACCACACAGTTAATATTTTGCTCAGGGAAAGAGACAAGATATAATGTAGAATCACCGGCTCAGAACGCGCGTTAAAAAAGTTGAAAAAACCGCGATACAAAACTAATTCTGATTCTGAGCCGGTGATCATGATTCCACATTATATTGCTGGTGTTGAGAGAAAAATACATTTCTTACAATATGGAATATAGTTTCTCCCAGCTAGCCGACAATATAATGTGGAATCACAGGCTCAGAATCGGAATTAGTTTATAACATTGCGTGCCAGCTTTAGAAATTTCTAGCAAATCAGCTTGCATTAATAAGTTTTACGACAGCTTACCTAACTTTTTACGATAGTGGGCGTCGATCGAAATATGAAACGCCATGTTAGTTCGTTTTGGTCAATTTGGTTTGTTTAGTTCCTTTAAATATGATGTTTTTAACGGACTTAATTGAATTTATAATTATTTTCGGATTTTTTTTAGTACGGCCTTTTGCTTAAGCTATCTAACCGGCCCTTGATAAAGCTAGCGTGTGAAATTTTCCGCCTTTGTATTTGCATATGTTTGTTTCATTGTTTTTATTTTATTACCTTCCTTAGCTTTACAATTGCTTTCGGAGTATATATAGCTGAAAAAAGAATTTTTTTTACAAGTTTACACACATTACTATTACATATTTATATCTTACATATTTCTGGTACTTTTATAAATTTAATTTCATGATAAGTGATCATCAGTTGCTCAGGTTCTTTTGATGCATTCATAATGTTCTTAGTGCTGTTTTCCAGAGTATTAAATATGGTGACTGGTTTTATTATTAATCGTCTAAAAGAGCTCCTCTCTTTCACTGGAATAATGTGAACAAATGAATAGGAAGTGTGCTTCATCCTCTACTGCATTATCGCATAATTTACATACTCTATCTTCGGGTTTCCTATAAGGTCGTGTACATCTTTCTTTTTTCAATCTCTAAGCAGTGATCACTTATCCTGAATTTTGTCATGCTTATTCTGTGTTTTATGTTTTTTACTTCACTTCGGACTTAGGTATTCTTCTCGTTTGTATTTTCTTTTAAACTTTCTATACGTTTTGAGTTTTTTTCTGTGAGTCCTTTCTACCTTTATTATTATGTATGAAATATCGGTTTGTTTATTTACTATCACGAACAATAGCGTGATTTTGGTGTATTGCGTGTCCGCGCATTGTCGGAGGCCGTTGCATTATGACATTCAATTAAGATAAAAAAAGGAATCAAAAGTAGAGCATGAAAAAATGAGGATATATGATAAATATGAAATTATACGCCTGCAGGCTAACGAAAAACATTCACTCCTTAAACTTTTAAATAAGAGACGTGTAAGAACAGTGGAGCTCATTGACTTTCTTATCTTTCAGGCGATTTCAATTTTTTTCCGCATCTAAACAAGCCCTAATTATTTCATCGTGTGCCGTGGATTGAATTACGAAGTATGTGTAGGTGGTACAAGGCCAGCGAAATTCGATTTTTCTCTCGAGGAATCTTAAAGGCTCCACTACAGGAAATTTGTTTGTTCGTTGATTGATTCAAATTAAAATAAAGATCTTAAAGATTGTGGTAACAAAAATTGGCTCAAAAACCATCGCTACATCTTTGATCAAATATTATACTACTTTTCCAGAAAAAATTTCAGAATGCTCGCGGGATATTTTTCCAACCGCTGTTTTCTTCGATACCAAGTCTTCTATTTTAATGTAGCTACTTCTGGGATTGACATCAAGTGTAGATAGAATAAACGAGCTAGTAGGTAACTTGAAGCCACGATATAGATCTCTATGGCAACGTTGGTAGTGGCCATAGTGCCCTAAGTTACAGCTAATTTTTCTAAAGCTTTTCAAACAGCAACAACAATTAAAGAAAGTCCATTTAGGAATGATTTTCATAAATGGTTCATAACTTTACAGTAGTACAATTGCCATTTCGTTTGATTGTGAACTAGATGGTTTTCCTTAGTTCAGATTTTGATAAATAATGTAGTTGCAGGATAGTTATTAATACTATCAGTGTTTTTGTATTGAAGGTAATTATTTTGATCTCTTCAGTTATTTTGCTGAAAAATGTTCTCGTAAACTAGAATAGTATTGAAAAAACCAACTAGCGATAAACTAGTTTGAGCTACGTCGTGTTTCTAAAGAAACAATTTAGTAATAAATATGTAAGTTATTCCTCGTATATAAAAGAAAGAATACTTACTGATGTTTCGGATGTTAGTCCTTCATCAGAGTAAAAGAAAGAAAAAAGTAAAAACGGTGGGTTTATATAAGCAGAGAGAAGAAAAACTAGCCAATAGAAACACGGTAGCCATGGAAATTAAAAAAACAAACGATGAGAAAAACATAAAAATTAATAAATTAGAAAAAAGTGGAGTATTCATTCATCGCATTGGGATTAAGTGTAGCCAATCGGTGAATGAGCTACATCTCTTTAATTTTGGTTTTGTGGCAATCGTTGTCGCCGCTAACTAGCATGCCTAGCAAGCGCAATTGGGACGGAGGGGCGGTGGACCCCTGTGACCAAAGATAAGCCAAAAAGAATGAAATCCGCCTAGAGAAGTTAAACAAATTAACTGGTGCCGGGAAGTTGGTTTAGTTGAATCGTTGTTCCCAATGGCTGCCGTGTTTCTGTTGAGTAGTTTTTCTTCACTCTGCCTATATAAACCCAGTGTTTTTGCTTTCTATTCTTTAATTTACTTCCACGAAGGACTAACGTCCGAAACGTCAGTAGGTATTCTTTCTTTTATACGGTGTATAACTTACATATTTAATTACTAGAATAGCATTGGCAGTATTACAGGGGACTTAGCTGCCATTAAGCAGTTAAAATTTTTTCTTATACTCGTATACGGCATGTCCGTAAATTGGGACATTTTTACCTGTTGCTTACACAGTTCAGTGGTGGATCCAGAAATTCTAGAAGGGGCGTGAATAATACAAAGAATTTACCAGAGACTCTTGGAGAAGAAAGGTGGCAAGTACAAAGGATGTACCAGAAAATTGAAGAAAAGGGGGGTGAAAGTTCACCTAGTCATCCCTCTGTATCCGCCCCTGCAGTTACAGCTAGATATATAAGGTTACAAATAAAAATATGCTAGCTGTATCTATATATGACAAGTGTTATTCTGTTTCAGAGAAAACTAACTAGCAAATAATAAACTAGTTTGAGCTGCGTCGGTATTTCTAAAAAAACAATTTAGTAATAAATATGTACACTAAATATGTAAATTATACACCGAATAAAAGTGATTTGATTTTAGTTTTCAGTAAAATCTAGTTCTTTCTTTTATACGGTGTAAATTTACATATTTATTACTAAATTGTTTCTTCCGCTTCAGTTTCATTGTTGTAGTAGATGCAGAGTCTTCTGTTTTGTCTTCTGTTTGCCATGCATGCATTACTGTTTCAAAAACTATTTCATCGTCACTTAATAATTTTGGTAATTTATTTTCTGTGTTCATGGCTGGGATGGCCTCTTTTGTATGCCTTCTATGCCTTGACATAATGCTTTTTCATTTTTTCATGATTAAAACTAATATTGTTATCAGTTATAAGAAAAGTAGTCACTTCATCGTAGATTTGAATGGTAACATGTTTGGTATGTTTTTTTATCGTTCACGTAGACATTAGTTTATCAAAAACATTTATTTTGCAAAAGAGTTACCTCTCAAGACAGGAAAACTAAGAAAATAGTTGTAGTATTATAACTATAAGTATTGTTTTTTCTATAAGTATAAGTCGAATCTTCAGAGGGAACTCGAGTCCAACGAGTTCGGTTTTACATGTTATGTTCTGCTATGTTGGATGCTTTATTATCCCATTCGCACTGAAGTAAAATTTCGAATACAATGAAGATGCATGCATTTTCTCCGTTTGACTTTTGTCCAACTTTTGAATAGTTAACATAATATAACTGTGAAACCCCGATCTTTACATAAATATATATTCTTTATTAATTTCAATCTAGATATATTTTAAAGTTGACTAAAGTATGAATGCAATCAGTAAACTAACTATACTTATATCATGAGGAGTCACGATAGGCTAGAGTGAATTGTTTTATGTCACGTTATCATTCAGAATTTCCGTGATACTGGTTTCTGACTAATACAAGTAAGGTTATTTGGCAAGGGATATATAGTGTTGTTTTTTCATGAACATTTTTAAAAAAGTCGGTAAACTTATGATAAGATAATAATTTTTTTAATTTATCACGTACGACATATTTAAGATTCAGACACGAACTTAAAAAAACAAAATGTTTAGTCAATCATATCAGTTTGATCAAAGGGGCGGCAATGCGCCCACTCATTCATAGTGGGATGATATTTTCTAAGAATATGTAAAAGTTTTAGTTTGGCTATATTAGTCGCTTTGATTTATCTGTGTTTAAGCTGCACGCTCTGGAGTTGTAAAGCAATGAAAGCACATTAAAGCAATAATTACTACAGGGAAGAGCACGGCAAATTTAGTTTCAAGATGGCTGTCTCCTCGTGCTCAAAAAGCGAAACTCGTGATTAGGATCAAATTTATATTTGTCCACAATTAATACTTCACGGTCACGTTCTCCACACTGCAAGTGCAACATGTGATTGAGTTAAGAATGACCTTTAAAGTTGCTACACTTTTTTAATAGAAACCGAAAATTATGATAAAAGCAGTGTTGTTCAAATCGCATAAAAATTAAAAACAAATTAAGAATAATCTGAGGTTGCTGCAAAAATGTTGAAGACTTAAACGTTTATAACATTATGGCGAAATATAGCAAGAAATCGAACTTATTATAGTGATAAAAAATTTGCAAGGAACCTATTTCATTTAATCAGCTAAATTCTGACATTAAAATGCAGAGAGTATCTCCCTATTTAAGACCAAGCTCAAAACATTTTTTTAAATTAAATTTTCCTTCTTATCATACTTTTTAAAATGTACTTGTGTTTCAGTTCTTGTTGCTCTTTGCATGTGTGTTTGTGTTTTTTGTTTCTTCTTAAATTTATGTACCATAACTAAGGCAAAATAAATAAACTGAAACTGAAGCCTGGTTCTCATATAATCGTCTCAATTGTCCGAGAGGTTCGAAAAACTTCTTAGGCGACCCGCAGACCCGATGTGAACCAGCCAATTTTTTGGGGTCGACTGAAACAACAGAGACGATCACAGTCGTTTGGATAGAACCAAGTTCTATATTCGGACGACTGGGAAACAACAGAGACGATCACAGTTGTTTGGATAGAATCAAGTTGTATCCGGACGACAGAGACGATCGTGAATTTGTTGAAATAATTATATATGAACCACTCATAAGCGATCGGGACGACCGGGAAGATCCAATCTGTCCTAGAGTGCATTGCGCCACTAAAATTTCATATAATGGCGGCCGAGGTAGACACGCTGTTGTTTATGGAAAAAGTACTACTGAACGATTGTCTCTATAACAAATTCTCGCGAGAATACAAAAACAAATATGTACGGTTTAATAGTTGGAAGATGAAAGGTGAAACGTTTACTAATATTAAACCTGAAGAGGCTGCCGGAAAAAAAGTACAAAAACATTCGTTCTGCATATGGACGTAAATTAAAGAAAGTAAAGACATTGCCGTCAGGTTCTGGAAGGAACATCGTTCCTGCCGAATTTAACAAACTAGATAGTAGATTGGCTAAGGAGTCAATGCCCAGCTCACAGGCACATGCACGTACTCTTTTCCACACTGACACAGCTGGGAAGATTATTTGTGAACCGAAAATTCTCCCGTTCGTCTCAGGTTGTTTCAAATTGTGTTTGGACGATTGGGGCGATTGGGGCGATTATATGAGAACTAGGCTTATTTCAATGCTACAATATATATGTCAAGGAATAGCTATCGCTAAAGTGCCAACGAGCAAGATAAAAAAATGAGGACGACAGAACGTAGCTGTGTGAGCACCCAGAACAGGTAGTCTCCTTTTTACTATTTGAAAAGAAAATTAAATCAAAATATCTCATTCGGTCATACACACTTTTATCATAACATTTTGTTTTGCTTTATAATTTTTTTTTCCATCATCAATTTTGGAATGAGCTTAAGTCTATGAAAAGTAGTCATGACAGTAACGAAGCAGAAGATAAATATATTCCCTACATGATTGCTTATACAACCACTTCAAACAGTAACACTCAAAAAGGAAGAAATCTGAGTTAACAGAAAGACAAGTTTCCTTAGAAAATGATGTTCTTGAACTTGAAAAGTTAAAAGCAGAATATAGCATTTTAGACAGGCAATTTTGTCTTTATCATGAACTCGGCTTCAGGACTACAAAATATTTTATCGAAATTGTCTCAGTTCTGTACTAATTGGATGCTGAACATTAATGCTAAGAGAACTAAAGTTATGATTTTAGAAAATAAATCAGTAGAAAATCTACAACAGAAAAATATATGTTTTTCATCTTTGGTAACATTATCGATATTTCTAATAGCTACACTTACCTTGTCGATTTCAAAAGAAAAAACATTTTATACAACAACAACAACAACTCAACAACAACAACTCAACAACAACAATTTATTTCGGTATTCCGATATATATACATGGTATTACCTAAAAAGTTTAATATATATGACTCAGTAATATAATTAAGTAAATTTTATTTAATCTTTATTTTATCAACTGTTCTTTGCGTTTGTTCATGCATGTATATACATATGCAGCAACTGATCTACATATAAAGAGGTCAAGCGTTGTTAAAAAGAAATATAATTTTTGTTATATTAATTGTTAAAGGTGAAGTACTTATCACGAATAGCATTAAAAAATCATCTTCAATCTCAGAGGTATTACAGATTTGGCAAGTACTTAGATGTTCAGGAGTTTTGGACACTGTATGTCTACCTGTTTCAATTCTTAATTTGTGGTATCCTAGTCGAAACTTGTGTCTTGTTAATTATCTTTTTGTGATAAAGATTTTTAATGT
Organism: Zoanthus sanctaehelenae; assembly: GCA_028564885.2. Lineage (NCBI taxonomy): Eukaryota > Metazoa > Cnidaria > Anthozoa > Zoantharia > Zoanthidae > Zoanthus > Zoanthus sanctaehelenae. The sequence continues at coordinate 7,490 of JAOTRI020137610.1, forward strand.
AATCATTCAGCCGACTTGTTTTCTGTTTTGAATGTAGAATAGAAAGTTAATTTCTCGTTTGTTTTCATGAGACTCTTTTGATGATCAACTAGTTCCTGTTTCATAATCTTTTTAAATTTTGAGATGAAGTTATTCGATTACCTTTAAGAGATGAAGTGTTTGGGAGATATAACGTTTGTATAAATTAGAAATTTTCTGTGCATAATTTATCAGGCTTTTTATTGACATTTCCTTACACATTTCAAGACATTGTTTTGCTATATGTTATGGTTTGGGAGGCTTTCTAAAAACTGTAAATATTTGATAATCTTAATAATGATTATTTCTTGAAGAGGTAGTCTACCAATTTTGTTCCTACAACCTACATTTGAACATCGTTTATTGACATCTAAAAAGAGTTTACAGAAATAAACATGTGTTTTTCAATAATATCTTTTTCACAAGACATGTTATTAGCCAACTTCTGAGCCATATAACAGGGCCGGGTGCGAATAAGGATCAAAACTTTTGTTACAAACGTAAACTTATAATAGTAATGAGAAAATAACCGACAATCTTGTTTTAATAAATGTAATTGATTACATAGCCGCTGTTTGTTCGCCATACTACCCTCGTTTTACTATGTGGAAACAAACATAAACTAAAATATCTCAGTGTGTGCTTTATGTGTGAAAATCATTCTAACATACACACTTTTTAAATGGTAACATTTTGTTTTGCATATTGAAAAGAATCGAATTACAGAGCCGTTGTTTTTTCACCATGCTGCTAGCGTCACAAAGTTAAAGCATTGTGATTGGCCTATTCGAAGACAAAAGATCTTTTGGCATTACCTCATAAAATCTTACATTACTTACATCTCTCGAAATCAATCGAGATTTTTTCTGCCTGTACTCGATCCCGCACGGCTCTATAATGCAGCCGCCTCACCAGCCTCGCGTCTCCGCTCAACTGGCTCGTTGGCAATAAACTCCAAGTCAAACAAATACTATGCTGTACAATTCAATATACATAAATTGTTGTATCTCCTTCTAAAAATGCACTCGGTAACTAAATGTATCGTTATAACGTAATATATATAAAAAACAAAATAAGAATAAAAATTGAGCTTTAAAATGATGAAGAATATTAAGAGCACTGCCACTGGTTTTTATTAAAAAAAAAGAACAACAAAGTTACAAACACTAAACCCGATACAAATGAAGAGTACAGAAAACCTCTTTCTGCTATTTCAGAAGAATTTTCTTGTTAAAAATGCCTTGAAATCAATTTTTTGTCTGTCCTTCTACAAAGTAAAACTACGTACTCGCCACGATGTGCACGATTTCCATTGCGCATCGGCACGTGGAGTGACAAAACCAGATAAATTATTAAACATTTTTTATGTAAACATACAAGTGATACAACGAAATTGAATACCAGAAAAGATCAACCTTGTGTAATGTGTACAACAGAAATATCATTTACCACAGGAATTTCCATTTTCAGCTGTTGAAAGATAATCTTCAGTTCATAAACTCAACATAATCGAAACAGTAAAAAAGCTGATTTGAATATGTAATAAAAATAAAGAATTGTTTGTTAAACTGTATTATGTAAAAATATGAAATTATATGTTAGACTGAGAAAAACAGAAGATGATTGCATGCATAATTTCAATTACTTTCTCTGTAACACATTAGACTTATTGTCTAAAACCTTTCAGTAAAACAAAATTGCCTACTTTTACACGCTCTTTAGCTTTTTTTGAGAGAACCAGGAAGTTTTAGTTTCAGGCTGTTTTAACCTCAATTTGCTCTTAGTTTTGTGAGCGGTTAAAAAATAATGCAAAATCAAAACAAATAAAAAAAAAGACATTGGACAAAACATTGAAAAACAGTGTTGATCGTATATGTATATATGGGGATCAGGTTGGCATAGTGGTCATCGATTGTACCTCCCACCTCTTAGTACGACCCGGGATCGATTCCTGGGCTCCGCATGTACGTACCCTGAGATTTGTCAGTCTCGATCTGACTCCGAGGGTTTTCTCTGGGTACTCCGGCCGGGTACTCCGGTTTTCCCCGGTCTCTGCAAATTCGACTTTCACACCGAGATCTGAGCCGTCGAGCGCTTTTTTAAAAACATTAGCCTCTCGCTTACAAGAATGGGCAGCCACGTCCTTCTCAATTGACCTTAAATAAAGTATTTATCTATATATTTTGAGAACACAATATATCTATTAGATATATATATATATCACTTGGGAGAATAGTAGATATGATTATATCATTATAATTTATATGCCATATGATGATAAATGGGAAACGTGCTACAGTGCACATCTCAAACACAATTCAGTAAAGTTTCAACTATATAGAAGCATTTTCACTTTTTTCAGCTTGAACCTAAATACTAGTCAGTTCTTACTATTCTGTCAATCTAACTCTCATTTCTAAAATACCATCAAATTGAGAGGTACGTATGCCGAATGGGCCATATTATTGATTTGCCACAACAGTTTAACAGAAACACGTATCAATTTTCAATTGCTTTTACCTTTTTTGATAAACTGCAAATGAAATTAAATTAACCGCTGCTTTCAACTGACATTGAATTTTCTTGATATAACAATTTAGTTTCTCCACTTAAAAAATTTATGTTCTTTAGTGACGTGAACTTATTTCTGTGCTATTTTTAAGTGGTCGCAGTATACATTCTTAGTTCACATTCCCTTCAATACTATACTGAGGCTATATATCTCCGTTATCAAAACTTTAGAGCAATTGTTTAATAAGAAATGTTAAACGGACACTTTTTGCTCTCTCCGAGGTAAGCACTTTAGAGAATGATAATTCACTCCAGAGGTCAGGAGGTGATTTGTAAACAAAATTGTTGACCGTTGTCCGTTTCCCAAAGCCTTAACACGGGTTAAAAGCTGACCATAAGCCATCGAAGCGAGAGGCGCGTCTATCAAAATTTTTTTAGAGAATCTTGAAATGTTCGGAGAGTTATCCACGCATTTTGTGCCCCTTTTATCTGGAGCCGCAAATATTGTTTTTTACGGTTTTATTTATTGGTTTTTATTTACTGTGCTCACTTTTAGTGGTTGCTTCCATCTGAATTGTCTTTCATTTTGTTTAGGATTTGAATTAATGAAGTCCAAGTTAAACCAATCAGTTTAGCCGCAAGGAATTTAGATGTCGTGCAGATAAACAGTAACCGTGTTTGTTTGTTTTTTTCAGTTGCATTTTAGCAATGTCTGTTCAGTATCTATTTAATTGTCATTAGCATTATCAAACGGTCTAGATTTTTCTCATCTTAGTTATTTTACTACGAAACAATCAGAAAAACGCTTTTACGGCGTTAGGTTTAGTTATATGGCTGTATGTCATATAACTATATACTAGTAATAACCAAAGGTTAGGAAAGTGCGGGCGAGGGCTATGCATGAGCGTCTTTAGAGAGATAATAAAATTTAT
>JAOTRI020137621.1:0-10950 GCA_028564885.2 Zoanthus sanctaehelenae
GCAGGCAGTTATTTGCAGGTCACGTGGTGGGTTCCCAGCCAATGAAAATGGGGGAAAAAATCCATCGAATGATAATTATCCTTATTACTAACCTGTTTTATTGGACTGGTAAGAACTTGCAGGCCAAGGGTCACGGATAGCGGGTCGCGGATAGCGAGTCAGGGGTAGCGGGTCGGAGACAGCGGGTCAGGAGTAGCGATTCACGGTTAACGTGTCGTCAAGGATAACGGGCAATTGGTCAAAAGTATTTGGTCAATTCTTAACCTCAGTGAAAACTTTAAGGACATCAAATCACAGATAAAAGAATATAATTTTTCAGTACAAATCAATGGGTACACTACATAAGTATAAATAAAAATGAAGCTTCCGACAGGTCAATCACATAATCAAAACCCTACTCTCAAGCTCAGCTCAGAAAAGAAGGAGGGAAGTTGGAATAAACAGTGTAGTTGTAAAACTGTCTGAAACATATCCGGAAATTGCAATATACGTGGGGAATAAGGTAATTTCCAATCCTGTTTCTGACAATATGATGCCCATTACCTTTACCTCCAGAACTCAGAGCTCTGACAGGAACGAGGGATCGCAATAAGAATATTGGGAGACATCTATTACAAACTTGAGAGTAGGTATATCTTTATGTTTACCAACTACAATATCAAAACAGAAAAGGAAACAGACACTATGGTACTACATCGATAAGTAACCAAGTTAACCAAGCTGTGACCTACTGACAACTGTTCGTCTAAACATGTTTTTCACAAAACAAAACAACAGAAATAAGCTATAACAGCAAATCCAATATAAATAACAACAATGTATTCTGGAGTAATTTCTCGTGGGAAAGGAAAAAAATTACCTAATGATCATGAATTGCTGTATAAGACTTAATTTCCTTGTTAATGACAGTTAACAACTTTTTTCCAACATTATATTTTGGCTGCAGTCTGAATATTTTATTACTGAATAAACATCCCAAATTCTATAAAAAGAACTCGATTATGCACACTACTTACATTTTTCTGGACGAAAACGTCTACGGTTAGCTGCCGTCAGAGTTGCGCAGTTTTTGAAAGGATAATAATAAACCATTTCAGGTGCATTTAACATTCTGATTTGGGCTTCTCCTGGCCTATTGTATAATCTTCTCTCACGCTCTTAATGTATTATAGTGTCATATGGTGGTGGAGGGGAGCGACAGCATTATTGCATTACTTACAATGTGCGGCAAAGGTTATTACAAAGTGCAACAGCTTTTTTATTACACAATGCGACAAGGCTTATTGCAAAGTGCGATAGGTATTACAAAGTGCGACGGATATATTACAAAGTGCGACAGGTATTACTAAGTGCAAAGATTATTACAAAGTGCGACAGTACACACAGGCTACGAATGAATATCTCTTAAATATCATATAACACTGCCAATAAACCCTTGAAATCTAGAAACTATTTGATAATCTTTGTTTATATATTTAAAATTAAATCTAAATACACTTTTAGTTCTTAAATCTTTAGTATAATCCAAATTTACATAAAGTTCAAATATCCCTGCCATATAATAACAATAGTCAAAACCCGCCTCCATTAGCTTTTACTATCTGTGGGTTCTAAAAGGTTCGTCTATGTAGCTAACGAGCTTCGAGACTGGAAGCAGAGTTGCTGGGCATGGTTTGCAGAGATGTAGCTATTGAGCCAGTACTCCAAGATGTTGAGGGAGACACGAGGGACGAATAAAGGTCAGAATGCAACATTGGATATACACGCACGTGGTTTTAGGGAGCCCCAGCAATCAGCCTTTTTTGATGATGTCCCGGTTTGTCACCAGAAGGATGAATTCTATAGGGACCTCGAACTGCAGCAAATATATCGTCTACACATGAACGAGAATAAAGCAGTAATACGCAAGTAGAGTGCTAGTTATCGAGCATGGAACTTTCACCCCTCTTATTTTTACAAAAACTGGAATGTGGAAAGAGTGTTTGAACTACCACAGAAGACTAGCAGAGTTGATCGCTATCAAGAAAGGAGTGGATTACGACAAAACAATCTCATGAATACATGCAAGAACCTCCTTTGCACTTCTTAGATCCGCTTTAATCTGTCTCAGAGGAACTAGATCCACTGTAAGGAAATCATGGGCATGATACTGATATAGAAATTGAGAACACTGAAGGAGTTATTTACTGATATTTTTTAATGGGGCATTTAAGGATCCGTATGTTTTAAGCTATTTTGTCTGTTTACATTTCCTTTTCTTTGATTTTTTTTAAGTACATTAATGAATATAAAAGTCAATTAATTTACAGTTTGACACTTAGACTCCGCCGCATATATTCTTCTGATGATGCTTTTAACAACTTGCTTGTGCGATGTGGCTATGAAGATAAATGTCAAGTATAAATAGCACAAATGTGTTAGTAGCTAACTTGAAGCCACGATATATTGCACTATGGCCGGGGCCACGTTGGTAGTGGGCTCTAACCCTAAATCTACTATACAAAATAGTAAGCCTGATTGCTAGGAGCCATGGACAGCTGTTTTGGCCTTGTTAGGTCTCATCAGCATAGCATAAAGAACATATTTTGAGGTAAAAGCAAAATGCTTGTTTTTAAAAGTGCAAATAAGAATCTGTTTTGAATTGACGTTAGGTATATATAATAATGTTTAGCATATTCCATAGTCTTACTCCTGTGTACAACATTTAAAGTGGCTTGTGCTTTCTACCATTTTAGTGTATTATTGCGTGGCGTTGAGTAAGTAAGTGTAGCCTGTGCCTGATATTGGAATATATAAAATCTCCATAAAAATATTTTTAACAATAACCAGAAACAAATCATTTATTTCATTTACACCATCAGTATAACACAAATCTCTGTTTACATGTAAAGTATATGTATCAAAGCTTTCGTTAAACTTGATGTTAACTTCATACCTAACTCAGTGATTGACAAGCAAAAGATGATTAACTGATAAATATCCATTTTTGGGGTGTTTCACATTAACTCTTGATTCTTTTCTCCGATTTCCTCTAATCCGTTTATACTTTTCACCTATACACTGTTTGTACTTTTCACCTATAAACTGTTTGTACTTTTCACCTATACACTGTTTGTACATGAAGTTTATACAAGATCTGTTGACTAAGCTGGCGAATATACAAAAACTTAATATTAAATTTGTATTTCGTTTGTTCACATCTCGTGTTTCATTGAATCTCTAAAGCTACTGAGATGTTTTTAAACTGTCATTTTCGTTTAAAGATTTCATTTATAAAGTGTTCTGGGAACCAGTTCAGTTACAACTACTTTCTTATCCACGAACAGAGCTTTTTGAACTGATCTTTAACAGCCTGACGAATTTCCTCCATACGCCAGCAGTAAAGAAAAGGATTGAGACAAGAATTTAAGCAGGAAATCGTAAAAGAAATTCGGGCAGCTAACACCGTTTCAATTGTGCTCATCTTATTTACTGCATGCTTAACAATGCCCAACACTACCCAAGAAAGACATGATACGGAAAATAAACCAACGATATAAAGCATAGTGCGAACCGATCGTCTGTAACGGGCCAAATTGGGGACATTTCTTTGAACACCAAGTTGGCCAGGTGTCTGATTTTCTATCTGCGTTTGATGGTGACGAACGATTCGAAATATTTGCAGATAGCAAGTCAAGATAATAATCGTGAACAATAAACACAGCATAACTCCTCCTATCTCGGAAGAGGAACGATGAGTTATTTTCCATGCTGCATAGACAGTGCCTGCTGTCCACATGAATAGCAAAGAGAACAAGGTTTTGCGAACAGTGACAACTTCCTGGTAAAGTAGATGGATCTTTATGGCGAGCAAACGATCAATTGCAGTTGCTGAAAGCATTAATCCGGTCACACCCAGCAGTTGGTTTGCAAAATATTCAGAAACTCTGTAGCTTACAGAAAACAAATCACAATTCTTGTAAAAATCTGCCATGTTATTAACAACGAAGAGAGTTTGTGAGATCAAACCAACGGCTACATCAGATAACGCCAGACCGAAAAGAAGCACAAAAGATGGGCGATGAAGACTGGGGGTGCGGCAGATTGCAATCCCTACAAACAAGTTGCCAGTTATTGTCACAAAGGCGATCAACGTGTTAACGATACATAAAATCAAGATTACATTAGAAAATCTAGCATCGCCAGCAACCAAAAACGATGGAACTGATTCTATTCCGCAGGAATTGCTCATATTGTTGTCTTCATCAACTCGAAGATTTAATATCTTTACCGACGCGATTGCACGCTTTTATTTGCATCGTTGGTTGAGTTTTGGGAACTAAATTTCAATTTGCAGCTGGAATTTGGAAGGAATACTTAGTCTGAGGATTTTCCACAATGAAACAAGTGAAGTACTTCAGAAGTTAAATAGGACAGTAAAGAGGAAGACGTTTTAGACCAATGTCATGAAATAATGAAATTCATAAAACTTCAATTAACAGAATAAACATAGCGTTTGAACTGTTAAAGGCAAACTATTATTCAAAATCACTGAAATGGATGCTGATATTAGTTTACTAGAATAAAGTATCGAGAGATTTGCTTTCGTGCAGAAACGTTTCAACTCCTTGTTCGTCAGTTTGATCATTGTGTGTATTATTTAGAAGGCAGGTTTTCATTGGGTAAAACGTTTTTTGGTTGATGCTGGCCTTTCACTCTAAGTATCAGAAAAGCAGCGGTACTTAAGACTTCATATTGTTACAGGATTAGAAAGTTCTTAGAACTGTGGTAAGTTACAAATTGTTTAAAGATTGATCCTCCTTCATGTATTAAAAAACTTTCAACTCATTATTCGTCAGTTTGATCATTGTGTGTATTACTCAGCATTGCAGGTTTTCATTGGCTACAAATTACTTTAGTTAATGCTGGCCTTTTTGTTCTCTCAAGTATCAAGAAAACGCCCGTAATACTTTACGATTGTTTCCCGATTAGAAGGTTTATAGAACTGTGGGAAGCTACAACGGTTTCAATGTTTTCTTTTGTGTAGAAAAGTTGTCAACTTATAATTCTTCTTTCATTGATTATTCTTTATGATATTTATCATTGCTGTTTTTCGTTGAATATTAATTATTATGGAGCATAGAGAAGTTTTAGTTTCTTACCACAAATCCAAAATACGGTCTTTAGACTTCATATATTGATTTTAGATTCAGACCGTTTTCAGAAATCAAACTTAATAAACTTGTTGAATCGTTACAATCTGGAGACATTTTTAGTGCTGCATTTTGTATCAAAGTGATAACAGATCAATTTTTAAAATCACATTGATTTTGTTACAACTTCCATCCAGCTCTTTACTTTAATTACAACTGAGTTCCTATTTTTTTTTTGTAAACCAACGCATTTTTTTATTTACAGTTATTCTAGTCTTGTTTGTAGTTATTAACAACCGCACTATATATGTTGTTTTACTTAGATAGAAATTTTTCTTTTGGTAGATAGAAAGTGAAAGTCATAAAAAGATAGTCAACATCTTGCATGGTATAAAAGCAACACAGTATCAACTGTAATCTTCAGAGCCATCAAGACTAAAAAGTATTTGGCTTTTGGACAATTAAGCTAGTGGATAACCGGCGATGAGAAGTAAAAAGGATTGAAAGGCGTAGAAGGAGTAACACTCCGTAGTATCACAGGTTTTCATAGGGTACAAATTACATTGGTTGATGCTTTGCTTACTCTCGACCATCACTGAGTTTTGGGAACTAAATTGCGATTTGCAGTTGGAATATAAAAATTGTAACTCATTAGTGCACATTAGGAAGAATTAAGTGAAGTACTTCTTCAGTGAAGTACTTCTTCAGTGAACCATATTGTGGCACAAAAAGGTGTAATTATTTGGATTAATCAACGCGAAGAAGAACAAGATAAATGCGGCTACGTTAAAAAGATGTGCATTGGTTATGAACTGTTAAGGACAAACTATTATTCGAAAGCACTAAAATGGATGACGGGTTTAGCTATAAGCTAATAGTTTGTCCTTAACAGTTCATAAATACTAGGATTAGTTTTCAAAAGTTTTTCTTTCGTGTATAGAAAAGTTTAACTCATTACTCATCTTTGATCATTGTTTGTATTACTTACTATAGCTAGTTTTTATTGGTTATACAAAATTTCTTGGTTGATGCCGGCCTTTCTCTTTCAAGTATCAGAAAAACGGTCTTAAGACTTTACATTGTTTTCCCTTTTGGGAAGCTATAAATCTTTAGAGAGTAATATTCTTTGGTGTATTGAACAGTTTTCAACTCATGAAAGACATTAGTCATCTTTGATCATAGTACATGTATTACTTAGAATCGTTGGTTTTCATTGGTTACAAATTACTGTGGTTGATGCTGGACTTTCTCTATCAAGTATCAGAAAAATGATTGTAAGACTTTAACAATTTAAACTTTAACAATTTAAAATTTAAATTGTTTCCGAATTACAAAGCTTATAAAGCTGTGGGAAGATTTGCTTTGTGTAGAAAAGTTAATTGTCAGCTAAAGATTTGTCTTTGATTATTTTGTGTATTAGCAATAAGTCGGTTAAAAATCAGTGGAAAGCCGTGGACGATCAATACACTTGTAAACGTTGGATCAGATAATCGTGACCACTTGGCAAAACGTTTTTAAAATTAAAATACTAGTTTGTCAGAAAGACTTGCAAACACTGACCTTTACAACGTGTGAAAACTTTGGGCCGTTTGAATTACCGTACATGTGGAATTAATAATTTTGTTCGCGAATGAACATTTTCTCCATGCACTTCTGCTCGCAAATTGTACAAATGTTTAAGTGTTTAGAGTTACAGAATATAAGTATATATATAGGGCAAAAAAATCAAAATACAAAAACCAAATGCTTGGCATTTAGAAATGTGAAAAATAGTTTAAAAACTCCAGAAGACGGAGAACTTTTAATGACTTGTTAAAATTCAGTACAGTTTAAAAATCAAGGCATTGCAAATGTAATAAATGTGAAACACCGTAACTGAGATTTCTTGTGTTTATATTGTGTTTTGTAATTTTTTTATGAGTTTGGGTGAAGTCTCCACGCAAAATCTTTTTAATAAAAAGGCTTTGCGTGGAGAAACACAGCCTAACTGGCTGACTAGGCTGTGTTTCGGAGCAACTTTAGAATACCCCGACACTGTCCTTAATATGATTTTAAGTATTTGTTTCTAGAGAACGCTGAATGCGCAGAAAATATCAACATGTCATTAAAGACAGTGTCGGGGTATTCTAAAGTTTAACCTGTATTTCTATGTTGTCATAGCATTCTCGCAACAGTTTAAATTTCTTGTTGTTTGCATTGATTATTTGCTTAACATTATTCATGCAACTGTAGCTGATTTTAACTGTGCTCTTATTAAATATTTTGCTGAGTGGTAAGCCTTTGGGGAAGTTATCGTTGACAAGCTTCCTCACGGCAGATCTGTAGGGCCAAAAGACCAATTTTTTGTTTCCGCATTCTTGATATATTTATATATATGAGTAAACATTCTAAACCAGATTCAAAAGGTTTTATTAAATATATATTTATTGACATTCCGTGTTTACTTGCAGTAGCCACAAGAGCTTAATGATGCCTTTTATAAGAGATTGCGACCGCTGGTTGCTCGACATGCAGTAAAATAAAACAGCGAGCACAGTAAGCGGTCAAACGCGAAAATCTAACACCTGGTGTTAGTAATTGGATAGAACCCTTTTGGGGGTCCTAACGTCAGAGTTGCAGATCTTTTTATTTCTATTTACTTATTTTTAATTACTTTATCTATTTTTTATGCGTTCCGGGGTTTAGTAAATTTGCGTTCCGGGTTTTAGTATTCCGGCCTTCGAGCGTTCCGGCGTTCCTGGTTTTAGTACATGCCAATCAGTCATGGAAAAGTGGCTTATCATTGAAAACCAACCGCTACTCAGGAACTCAAATTTCCCTATACCCCCAATAATGCCTTAAGACTGCTTGTACGAGCGAATAAAACTACACTTAAAACAATGAATTGAGAGCAGCTAACGATGTACATTATCAAATCATGAGTAAAGTCGTGTTGGCCCATCACTCTTATTACACTCCTGTGATGACTTCGAAATTGTTTTGAAACACTTGCTTTGATTCCGCTAATTTATTCATCTATTCTTTAAAAAAAACAATATGGATAAGAAAACATGAAAAAGTCGGAAAATATCTACTGGAATATAACTTGTTGTCCCGACCTGAAAGGCTGTCTATTTTCTTTCCTTTACTTCATCCTGTATCTGATCTGACTAAACGAACCTTTTTATCAGGTGGGGAGGCTGCGTACTGCGTACGCGCTTGCCATCCACTAACCTTCATAAACCAATTTTTACGTACATTTCTACACGCTAGAGATTTGGTTTCTGTATTTTATTTTTTCGGCATATGTATTTATATTTAAAATTTGCAACTCTTAACACATGCCTATTTGTATACTAATTTGCTAAGATGATAGCTTAGCACGTGCGATGTGTAGGAAATGTCTATTCCTGAATGAAAAAATAGAGCATGTTGAATATACGGCGCCCATAGCAGGAATGACCAAATGCGTTCGAAACAACACGGCACACTACATGGAGGAAGTTGCTTACGCCAATAGTCATATGTGACCATTAACTCAGTTGATAGCTGTAATGTGCGGAGAGCTTAAGTGAAATCAAAGTCTGTGACGAGGTTTGTAAGATTTTATAAGATTTTGCATAAGAATATCTAATTTTTGTCGTCCATCCTAAGGAATTGTAACATAATAAATATACCTTCTTCCAGCGAGCGAATTTTGGGTTCTTGTGTTTAGTTTGTAGATAACTGGTATAATATCTGAAAAGTTAGGAGACTTCTAAGGGTCAACTGTCAAAGCGGCAGAACAACATTCTTTCAAAAATATTTCACACCAAATATTGTGGTGGCTACCTACAAACAGGTTGGCAAAGTGGTTATCAATCGTGCCTCCCACCTCTTCGACCCCGGGGATCGATTTCCTGGGCTCGGCCTATAGCTACCTACAAACAGGTTGGCAAAGTGGTCATCGATCGTGCCTTTCACCTCTACGACCCCGGGGATCGATTTCCTGGGCTCGGCCTATAGCTACCTACAAACAGGTTGGCAAAGTGGTTATCAATCGTGCCTCCCACCTCTTCGGTCCGGGATCGCTTTCCTGGGCTCGGCCTATAGTTACCTACAAACAGGTTGGCAAAGTGGTGATCAATCGTGTCTCCCACCTCTATGGCCCGGAATTGATTCCCTGGGCTCGGCCTATAGCTACCTACAAACAGGTTGGTAAAGTGGTCACCGATCCTGCCTCCCACCTCGATCTGCGGTCCGGGATGGATTCCCTGGGCTCCGCCTATAGGATGAGATTTGTTGATCTCAATGTGAGTCCGAGCCCTCTGTTTTTTTTCCCTCAGCTAAGGAAAAATGTTAAATAGAGTATTTTTTATTCTTTTCATTCCTCACTCGCGAGATCCTAAAATTCGCTTCCTGGAAAAATAAAACAATGTTCATCAAACAACTTTTAAGCTTCAAGGTAAGTTTATTTCTAAATTACTTTACAATTGAATTGATTTTTTACGCGCAATCTACGGCAAAAATTTGAGTTTCGAGTGCAAAGTCATTTAAAATTTTTAAAATTTCTTCAATCACACATTGAGTTTGGGTTGCCGGTGGTAAAATGAGACTGGGCAGGAATTGGCATTATGTGTACCTTACATGAAGTGGGTCTTAGGTTGTTCTTTTATTTAGTTTGGTGACTGCAGCGATAATCACGCTATTTGCAGAGTGCAGTAGTTTATGTATAAAACGTTATGAATTTTGGATTAAAAGGTAAGTTTCAACTGTAGAACATTCCAACTCGATATTCAGTTTTACAGTATTGACTATATAAAGTTTGGGTTAAACATTTTGGTTTAAAAGTCAGTTTTTAAACGTTTTTTTTTCTTGTGGTAGATGTCACTGATCTTTGAATGAAATAACGCTATAGGAAATAGCTGAGCGAGATGTTGTAATTTTCAGTTACACCGACTAAACAAGTTCTTTTGTTAAATTTGGGTCAAATAATAGTTTAATTCATAATTATCTGCGACATATTGAATAGGGCATGAGCGCGCGCAGCCATATCTACCGATGATCGATTAACAAATCGTTGAATCGATATCAATCGATAAAATAGATTGATTAATATTGATTAATAGGTGGTAATCGATGATTAGTCGAAAGTCACACGGTGAAATGTCTTAATTATATCGATTTTTATCGAATTGTGTCTAATATCATTGATAACCATCGATTGTACATATGTTATTTTCAATATTTTTGTAGCTGCCAAGGATCAAAAGAAATCGCTCTTTGATAATAAAAATTACCATCATCGATTACCAATATTAATCAATTAATTAGTTTCAATTGATCTCGATTAATATCAATTTTCATTAACAATTGGTTTTATCGATTATTTACCCCGTAGATCTGTAGTTTTCATTTGTATTTGAGTAAGTGTTTTGTGTTGTAAGTGTAAATTTTTGACTATTTGTTTTAAAAAGCAACATAGCAGAATGACTAAAAAATTGTTAATGTGTTGGTTGGCTGTTATAACGACCATATATTTATATCCTGAACGAGTTGTAAAATGGTCACATACATACATACATACATACATACATATTTATTAATCCTTTTAGTATTCACTGTACAGGATGTTAAAAGGTCAACGATACAGATACTTGGAGTAGAAATTTGAGATAATACAAATACAATTTTAAATTTTGTACGATCTATAAGTAATAGGAAAATAGCATAAACCTATTCAAAGTTACACAGTAATAAAACCAATAACTTAAATTGATTTCTAGATATGGCTAATATGGTTAATATAATTTACTTGGAAAGACTTTATTGAGTCTGCACAAACAGCAACACTAGGCAG
>JAOTRI020137632.1:0-10949 GCA_028564885.2 Zoanthus sanctaehelenae
AATGCCAAGTCATACTACCTGTAACATGCGACCTTTTCCGAATAGCTTCTGGGCGCCTACTATCATTACTGCATGCATCAACAGAGCAAAAATAGTGTGGCATAGTAAATGATAAACTTTGCTGCTCGTGCAACGTATAAGCACGTTTTTATCGCCCAGATGCACTCCAGGGGGTTAACACTTTTATTTTTTCCTATCTCAGCTGTGAAACTATAAATAAAACATTGTAAAATAAGCGGCAGTTTGTCTACGCTGCAGCGATTTCGACTACTAGTTTTGATCTGAATGCCCCAATTACCCATCATGCCCTTACGACCGCGAAAAGGTCTATTTAAAGACATACAAGGTGTTATGTATTTCCTCTGGGGAACTAGTGCAGTTCAAAAGATTTAATCTGTTTCTTTAAACTTGGTTTAAGGATTGCATTTGTTTGGCTTTGTTTAAAATTGTCCATTCAAAACTATGAATAGTGATCTTTGTTTTGGCCATGTGGCTGGCTGGTTCTGAGTTATGGTTGGGGCTCTCGTGCTCTGCTAGTCTACTTTCAAAATTTCTTCATGTTTCCCGATGTAGTTAGCTTTGCAGCTTAGGCACGTGCCAAGATACACAACATTTGCAATGTGTTGATCTTTGTCCTAAGATTAAATAAAGTTTTAAGTTGGCGTGTAGACCTTAAGATTTTAAATTTGAAACGGTCTAATGTGAAAAATGACATATTAAGGAGTAGGTTTTTGGATTCTATCTGAAGATGTTTAAGTTACCGAAAACGTTTGTAATCAGTTTTAGTATATCTTTTAAAATCTTTTATAACCCTAACAATTTTTTTGAATCAAATTAAATTTATTTCAAACCTTTGTTGCTCGATTCAGTTCCTTATAGAGCCGAAAATTCAAAAAATTACAGTAAATAATAGTGAAGCTGACACTTTGGGTGGTTCAAAATTACTTTCTTTGGAAAAATTGCTATGATTTTTGAGAATTCGAGTTGAGTGTGTTTTGATCATCGATATCCAAACAGGCAAACTGTTCATGCAACTACCATATTGTTGAAATATAATTTTGACAGTACCATTTTTAAACTTTCGTTGATATATATAGAGGATATTTCACGGTGGCGTGAAGATATGGTTATTATTTTCGAGTGGCAATACAATACAATTACTGTTTTTACCACGAGATAATAAATTTCATTTCTTCAAGCCGCCATGTGATGTTCTTCTATATATATCAACGAAAGTCAAATGGTTCGTTCCCATGGCCAGTATAAAATGCGTGTCTACATAATAATCATATTAATTATAAAAATGGTTTCACTAACCTGGCCTTTCGGATTGTGTTTGCTAATGCTTCGATCTCGTCTAACAGATATCACAACCGAATATCACATACACACAGAAAAGTTTGTTCATATGCAATCTCTATCTGTACTGTAAAGGTATATCAAAGACATAATGATTGCCATTTTTTCATCTTTAATTCATTTCTACAGCTTCCAAAATGTTTTTCAAGTAGTTATGGGAGAAATACGCAACTGTACATGTTTTGGGAGAAAAATTGTTTCGGTAGTAAGAATGGTAAAGGAAACTATTCAACAAAGTTCAAACCAAAATCAAAATCTTGTCGCTCGTAACGAGTGACAGACTTAAACGTTTTATAAAATGTTCTATATCTATGTGTTCAGATTGTTAAAATCACAAAAAATTATCTGCAATGTATTGAAACATTGACTGTCATTGATTTGTATGGATATACGTGATGAAGATCGGTACATACTGAACTGTTTTTTGTGTCAGTGTTTGTTTCCACCGCCATCTTGACTGAAAACTCGCCTGACCCCGCTTGCCATCCAGTGGGTCACGTGATCCGTTAGTGCAAATCGCCTATTATTGGAAAGGGTAAGCTCTACTAGGAAAGTATCTTCGTCAGTTGTGAGATTATTCGTCAATTTTAGTGAGTTATTTTTAGTTTATTACGGATATAATTATACAGGTTTTGGAAACTTGTCGGGATAGCTGTAAAAAGTGAGTAAACATCCAATGACATTATTTCATCATTACAAACGTCCATGTTAGCTATATTTTAGCAAATTGCGAAGAGTTGGGTGCAGAATAGCCGTTACGCTTCTGATCAGTGCAAGGATATCATTCAGGTACTTAGATGTATATTGTAGAGAGCGGAGCCAATACTGTGAACAAAGGTTTGAAGAGAATAACCAAGTTTGTGGTGTATGATTGAGCCACGATTAGCGTGTGGAGGTTCGTCACTAGAGAGGATTTTTCGATATGTTAACTCGTCGATTTTTATTTTGCTTTTTGAAGCTAAGTAGTCAAATCAGAAATGTTTAGATCTTTTTCGATTTTTGCGAAAGAAGATTTTTTCGGATAAGCTGATAGATGTCGTATTTATTCAATAATGCAGTCAAATCTGTCCATTATACAACAAAGCATTTCCCTTTATCGGCTTTGGTAATTGTAAAGTCACAATCTCCTTTCAAATTCATTAGTGCTACACGTTCAGCTTTAGCGACGTTGTTGCTGATAGTTCTTATGACATCCATAGTATCTTCGGCAACAACTTCAGAGATCAATGCTTTTTATTGGAACTGCATGATCGTGATGTAAGGGAAAACTTGGGTCCTTTCTCCAAGAGAGAAGTTTCAGCTAGAGAGAGCGTATTTTGTGACAGATTGATAACCTAGTTTTAATATGCTCCCACAAAGATTTTGAGACATAGGAAGTTAGTGTAAATGGAAAGCCCGATATCTCCCGTTTTATGTTGATTGGTAATTTTAATTAAAACAGTTAAAACTGTTTGTACTGGGTGTAGATCTTTCATAGCAGGTTTGGAAGTAAAAATAGATATAAAAAAACTGGTAACTTTTTTAGCACTTCTAGTACAAACAATAGCAAAGCATTGCACGCCATCATTAAAAATTGCACAAATGCTAACATATTTTACTTGAAACAGCTATTTACTAACTCTAGCGATCTGTCGGTATATTTATCCTTGCAAAATATATTTTCGTTTAATGATTTCTATTAATCAGACTAACTGCATGTTAACCTTGTATCTGCTATTGGTTTGTCCAATATTAATAAGAATAAAAAATGGTTGTTTGAGGTAAATAAAGAAAGACATAAAACAAGACTAAAGCTCGTTTCAGACGCCGTACCTCACATGAGCCGAATCGACCTAATAATGACCTAGTGGACCAAAGTTATTTAGCTCGGCTGAATTCATTCAATCGTTGAGACTAATTCAGCCGAACCAGTTAAATTGGGAAATCAATCAGTTTTGTAGGCGGCTTATACACAAAATTTTAAAACAATATGGGGGATGCTGCAAGCACTGAACACAATTATATATTTAATTTAGCTCATGTGAATATCAGTGTTTGAATCAGCTCTGTCTAGGAAGAATGGGCACCCACATTACATTGCAGTTTGCCCCTTGAAAAACTAAGAACCCTTTTTTCTTACGCCAGTTTCTGAGTTACTTTTTAGTTCTTCAACCAGTAGCATTCACTGTTGATTTGGGATTTATAAAATGGTATTTTCAAAATAAAAGACTGACGGCATCTTGGTTGTTTTGAGTTCCGTGACCTCTACTGATCATTTAGACAATTGCAACCTTAATTGATTCACAAAAAACCCTTAAATTAAGTAAGTTATGTCCCTAAGCGAAGACGTTGAACATCCTAACTCTTTATGCCAGCAATCCACACTCAGTTTTGGATTTAGCTAGTTTCAGGCGTTAGAGAGCTCAGGACCAGCTCAAAAACCGCCGGCGTGATAAGAAAGGAGAGAACTTTGATATGTCTCATCAAGCAAAACCTACAATGGCGAACGTCATTAATTTTGTTCCTCACTCTAGTTTGAGACCTCCATACATGGACTTGTCAATAAAACCAAAACAATACCTTTGGAACAACTAGATAGAATTATTATCAGAACGTACGTACACTTGTACAAAATCAACTTGTTTCAATGCTGGTAGCAACTCTTGCCATTTGAATTTCAAAACACAAAATAGGTTTTGATTGTTCTAATATCAGCTTTCATCGTTCGTGTTTTTTACTTGGGCTACCTGTGGTAGGCCGAGGCTAGGTTTGGGTTTCCAATCTATCTATATATCTATAAATCTATCGAAGACGTCAAAGACGTGTTAGCCCGCGTTGTAATCAGTCAGCGGTTTCCCATGGTCAACTCATTATAACGAATTTAATGAAGAAGTTTAATAGTTACTTTTATAAAAGATGCCTTCCGATGAACTTCTCTCTCACACGGTCAAAGTATACACAATTTAATGATGGACATGGCAATTGTTTGAGTCAACTCGCTTCATTTCCGTGCCAATTCAATACGGGACGTGTTTCTAGAGCTATTTTTCGACTTCAAAATGGAATTATTTTTCCTTGCAATTACCGCAAGTATTGTAAAAAGGCTGGACAGATTGTCGTGCTTTCCTTTCAGCGAATTTACGGTGAGCTGTTTGTGACACACGTGTTTGTTGTCGGAAAGCAGCCTAACAGTGCATAATTTAGTCTTTGTCGCAATGTCAAATTTAAATTGCCCTAAATATTATTCTTTTTGCTAATATCTGTAAATTTTTTTTCGACTTGCAAATGGCTAGATCGATCTATAGAATTTTACAAATTCTATAAAGTTCATGTACATGTTTTCAAACTTTACTGTCAACTGAAAAGCTGCAGTTTAGACAGTACAGGTTTTAAAAGTTTATTTTTGTTTTATTTCTTTATTTTTCTTAGCATTTTGCTTTTTTACAACCCAAATTTATGTAAGAAATGCTTTTTATAGTTTAACTCAAACACAAAGTTATAATGATAATAATTATTATTATAGTTTATTCACAATTAATCGCTTTACAAAAGACTATACAAATACACTACCACACAGATATAAACAGATAGGTGAAAAATTGTGAAAGGAGGTGAAAGAGGTTATCCATTTAACATTCCCTAGAAGAAAGAACTAAACAAAATAAATACTGTTTAAATTGTTATTATGCAAATTAAAGCGAGCTGTCAATTTCTGTGAAATGCTTTCAACCAATTCTCAAGCGTATACTGACAGTTCTCGCAGTTTTTACTTACGAGGATTAATTTTATGGCAGGAAAATGGTTCTTGATTTTTTGTAAACTTCTAATTAACAATGACTATGATATAAGAGATTTTCTTTGCTTAGCTTTTAGACATTGAATTCTGAGGTTATTAGCAGCGGTTAACTGCAATTTTTAGGCCAAATCATTATTTCGTGATTCGAGCATAAAACTTGACATAAATAAACCTTAGACCCATCATTGTGAATCCAAACTTTTGGTAACCCGAGTAAACGCGTGTGTACGCGTCTAGTTGAAAATAAACTCCAGTCGAACTGTCTTTTATCATTAATTCTTTAAAAATATATTTTGTTTACAGGTAAACGATCACAGTATGGAAAGATTCTTAGTCCTGATGCTCAGGAAAAACTTTTAATAGCCAGAACTGCACTGGAATCGATTGGGGGAGAACTCAAGAATAGATTTATTAAAGTTTGCTTCCTTCAGATCCTTCGTAAAGATTCTGATCAGTTTGTCAAGGTAGATAACTCTAATTTGCTCTCTCAGTTCTGATTGGTTACAAACATAGAAATATAAATTTTGCTAGCGCTTTTTCCCTTACATCATACCTACAGATAATAGATTTTTTACTGTAGCTGTGGCAATATACCAACAGAAAAGGTTTTCTAAACGAGTGACTTTTTACACTTTTAGTCAATCGAAATCAGTTAAATTGTTGTCAATGATTTGAAAAGGTTTGGCTCGTTATCAAAACAGTATTTAGAAAACCCTATCGTCAGTCAATATTCAAGCGATGATGAGACGATCTTCTAGTGCCGATAGGCGTTGATGGACTAAATTTAAAGAATAAAATAATACAATTAGAACCTTCAGATCAACTACTCGTTCAAGTCAGCCAAAGATGTTTTATGGTTACTTGTCTATGATTACGTCAATGCATGTTTAACTATAACCCGGGTAACTCATAATGTCATTATGTTATTCATTCCCAGACCATTTGAGCTATGGGGTCAACCTAATCAAGTTTGCAAGATGGCTTCTTGTAGTGAAAAATTGTTTGTTTATCAAAGCTGCACACTTATCTTGGAGGTATCAAACCTAAGATCCTAGTAGCTCACGACTTAAATCAATTTTCTCTAAGCGTCGTGGGAACTAATCTTGGTAAAAGTTTTTAAATGCAGGCAACTCACTGTTCGGCTTTAAAACATCTTGTTTCGTATGTTTTCCGTAAAAAAAGCTTATTTACTTACGTTTCGTTATTACGGTCCATAACATAGGGTTGTCCGGGAAACATTGAAACTTGTTCACGTGTACGTGATGTCCGTTAGTCCAACATAAGCACGAGAAGATGAACTTTGGTAGTTGGTATATGTAATAAAATAGTTTTAATTAATAATTTGATGCTCACAATAGGAAGTAATAAAGAACGAGGCAGAAAGCCTTTTTTCTATCTTCCTAAAACTTATACAATGATTTCCAGCTCCATAAGCTTGTATCTGAGGACAAGAAAGGCCTTAAAGACGTTTTGCAGAAACGAATTCAGGAACTGGATGCCTTTGAGAAAGAGCGGGAAGAAGTTGATGCTTTCGTAAATGCATGTTTAACTTTTAAACAAGGTATGAATGCTACCCATTTACTACTATTGAACTACTACTACTACTACTACTACTACTACTACTACTACTACTATCTAAGATTTAGAACTAGTAACCACCGGCTTCTTGTAGAATCGAAACTTTGTTGTAAACTACAAGTACCACGCAGACATGCATAATTTGTGAGTTTTGTAATCTTAAAGAAGTTAAAAACAAACTTCATGGTATATTAAATTCCACCCAATATTCATCTTATAGAGAGGTATTTTTCAAGAAATTCAAAGAAACTATTTTTAAAATAAATAACCAAATACATTCAATGTCTTCGTCTTCATTTATTCATAATAACTATTGTTGATAAAATCTTGGGGGATAGAGTAATTTTTGGATCACAAATTACTTTATTGTCCGGCCGGACCACCTGCAAATAATTGGGGAGAAAGTGCTGCCTTTCCTCTAACATCTGCAGATGGTTAGACTTTTGCGTCTTTTCGGATAAGGACGCTAAACCGTAGATCCAGTCTCTCGATCACTCTGTCGAGGGACTTAAAAGAACCCACACACTTGTCGAAAAAGAGTAGGGTAGTAATCCCGGTGTTGTGGTCTGTCTGCTCTTCTGAGGGCATTTCTTGATGATATTATCTGTGAGCCGCTCCAGCGTACTATCTAAGACCCTCAATTGTCAAACCTTGTACTGATCATTGTAAAGCGCCTTTGATCATATCCATATATAAATCCTAACTTATTATTATTATTTTTTTTAGTATTATTATTATTTTTTTTTTATTATTACTATTATTATTATTAATTATCACTATTTTTGTAGGCGTATTTTTAAACTTTTTTACCATATTTCTTTTAAGTCAACTTAAAGCCCTTGCATCAAAAGTCGCGAGAGGATGTATCAAATATTGCCATCCGAGACCTAACACAGGAATTGAAATCAAAATCTGTACCTGTTGTAGTTTATTTTGGATTGTCGCCAAGTACGCGACCAATGATTCAGTCACATTGCAATGTAAAGAACAGTCAATTATTTCAGAAATTTTGGTTGGAAGAAGGTGAAAAAGCACTGAAACAACTCACAGAGCAAGATCCAGCCCAGCTTCCTCTTACGTTTGAAACGATCCACCGTCTTGTCTGGAATCCAGCTTATGAATCACTGACATCGTTGCGAGATCGCTTCATACACGGGAAGATTTCGTTGAAAGAGACAGATAAACATTTTATGTCATTTAAAGGCCGCTATGACGAACTGAAGAAAGAGTTGGAGCGAATGCTTCCGCTTGACAAAATTAACAGCGTGCAAATATCGCTCACAAAACGAATTGAAAACTTGGAACTGTATCACAGACTTCATCGTTACGTAACCGCTGCTCGAATAATCTTGAATTTCAAAGATTCTATTGGACTTACAGGGAACTTTGCAGTGGTTGAGGATCTTAGGAACCAGGTATTTTGCTTTTCGTTTATGCTAAAATGTGTGGTTTCAAGTTGGTGAATTTCGCTCTCCTAATATGGTATAAACTTATTTGGAATTTCCATGCAGCCTTTTTGTTATATCATTCCAAAACAATATTTTACCTGAAATAGGACTTTTTGTTGTTAATTTGTCAAAAATGAAAGCGGCAATTACTGTTATTTAGTTACTGTATGAATCAGCGATGGGGTTTGACTATTTATAAATTGCGTTAACCAAAACACGTTACACTTACCACACAAAAAAGCTAGATGGTGTACATGGATACTGCATGTAGAAACCAAAATTAGCAGTTTAAGATTCCATGTGCGTTGTTAACGGAACTCGATATTAAAACAAATTCTTGGTGTCATGCACGTAAATTTTACAAAGCATGTGTTCAAATTTCTTTTTCCTGCCAAAAATTATTCATTTGGTGCAGTTGAAGTGCTAAAACTGCATTTCAAGGCTTTTTATTTACCACACATTCAAAATAACATCAAAAAGAAAATAAAAAATTATAAGTGAATTGAACATGTACAGGATTTAGACTAGCAATCCAGCACCCTTCTTTATTTACAACTAGTGGTAGCTATTGCTAAGTGACAACGAGCAAGACAAAATTTGTCGATTTTTTAAACCTCATTTTGTCACAGCGACATAAGTTACGCTTAAATTGTTTTTTTTAAAATTCAATAATTAAAAGCTTTCGGCTAATCTACTACTGCGTTCATCAAATAAAAAAGAAATTAAAAAGTTGCTGGTATAAATATTAAAATGAAGATGAGAAAAAGACTGTGAATATAGCTCATAAATGAACTTAGGTGAGTCTTGTACAAACGAAAATCAGCTATTGGCTAAGGAGAAAGTTTTTCTCCTAAATGTTTCAATAAACATGCTGACATTGGCTAGTATATCATTCGCAGTTTCATTATAGGTCTTAACTGCAGCTTTTTTTTTCAACCAAAAAGACCCCAGTTCAGTTTAACTTGTGGAAAAAAATTATTTTGTTTGTTTTTACCGTGTTATATAGTTTCATATGAACTGCTCTAATATCACAAAAATAAATTGAAAAAACTTCAGCTATTTGTGTTTCTAAGCTGAATCAGTTTTACTCATGTTTACAACTTTAAAGTTATTTCTTTTCTTTTCTTCCATTCTTAATTTAGGTTGTGAAACACAGTTACCTTTTCTTCTTGGGGAAAATATATGCGAGATTAGTTACTGCCCCATTGCTTACAATAACAAAAATTTCATTTGCTGCTTGTGGATTATTTTGTTTGATATTCAGGTATTTCAGTGTATGGAGGTTTCTCTTTAGATATTTCATTGCTCATAAGAAAAAGAAAATATTTTTGCAGATCGGATTTTCGTTATTTTTGAGAACGACCAGAAAGACTTTCTCGAAAAAGATCCAAGTAATAATTGAAGCTGGATTGTACAATAGCATTATAAATTGCTTCTGAACCAAATGTGTCTAGATATCCAAGCTATGAAATGTTCCAGATTAGTTGCAGTAGCGGTAATGATGTCGTTGTTATAAGGTCTCAGTATATACCATATGTTTGAATGCACGACTTGTGCCCAGTTCTCGTTTTTTCTCTTTATAGTACAGCTCGTAATAAAATCTTTTTGGGTTTACTTTATAGACGTCCAAAGAATTTAAGAAGAAGCCTTTAAGCAGTGTGAATGAAACGGTTCTCCGTGTTGGAGATGTGCTTTCTAATTTATCAGAACAAAGAATCGATTGTCTTGACGCTGTCTTAAGATGCAGGCGACTTATAAATTGGTTGAAAGAAACCATTCCTGGAGGTATATTATGTTGAGCCTACTACGTTAAATAAATGGTTATCAATCGCAGGCCTTAAGATTTCAGAAATTTTGGGAAACCAGCTTTGTTTCCTTGTATCATATTGTTTAGAAACTGTCGGAAACGACTGAGACTAGTAATTAAAAGTACATTTTAGTAAACAAATATTGTATATTTTAGTTATTTATGTCTCAAACTAGTTGTTCTGTATAGTTAGATAGCTATCTGAACTCCACACACTCTGTTTTTGATCAAACTTAATTTGTTAACACTTATAGCCATCGGATGTGGTTAGTTAGAAAACTGCAATTACGGTTATCAATGTCACCCTCGTATTGTATTGTATTGTATTGTATTGTATTGGAAGCCGTAAAGCCGTCAAAGCTTTGGGTCTTTTCACAACGATCCAGTAGTCAACACTGTTTAGTTCCTTCGAGGGATTCACCAGGCATTCAAATCCTTGAATGCTCGACGTCGATTGGCCGCAGTTGCGGGAGGATGAGAACATCTGACATCATGTAATAAGTGGACCAAAGAGATCCAAACTAAGCTTCACAAGATAAACAAGATGGCGACCTACAAAAGCAACATATGAGCGGGAAAACTTCTGCGTACTGAGACCTTTAGACTGAACTCGGTCCCAGTCCTATGCATGCATTACCGTTTCATATTTGAAAAACCCATTCGTAAGCCAAAATGTGCGGTGGTAAGACATGAGGTATCCCTGTTGAGTTGGAATGTGATTGGTCATTAATTGTTCGCTGATCCTCGCTGCCATAGACCCAAAGACATAAATAAGTATATGTACCACAAAGATAATATTACATAAACGGTGTGATAGCACGAAATTGTCTAACCTAGCATCATCATTGATCTAGGGTAAGGCATTTGCACTATCCTGCCTTCAAAACAGAAAATTGTTTGGTTACTTCTTTTTACAGGTGCACAGGAACTAAAGGTCTTAGTTGATCTTGCTATTATTTCTGCTGGTGAAACTGATATGGAG